>CM056392.1:13034216-13156209 GCA_029718625.1 Synaphobranchus kaupii | reverse complement strand
GTATTCATTTTAATTGATGTATGAATGTCTGCGAGCAGTTATTGTGAATGCTGTGACAGAATATTGAGTAAATGTGCTAGACTGAATGTCAAAGTTTGACCAGTATTTACATACCAAAGGTCAATTAATATACTTTGACAAAGGCAAACTTTGCTTTAGCCTCTAGCTTTGGTCAACACGTAATTTGTGAGCAGACACTGGGCACACCTTTAAGGGTGTATTGTCATAATTGAAAGCTGTTTAACAGTTTTCTTTTTTATGTTTAAGGGGTGTACACACCCAGGTGCTGTGAACTATAACTCGTGCCTGGAGTTAGGCCTCATATCTAATGCTCAGGATTTATCTTGTCACCAATAATGAGAACATGGACAATTTGAGTAAAAATGTAATATTCAGAGAAAGAGCTTTAGTCAGATCTACAACTTCCAACCTGGTCTGGTTGCTGTGAGACCAGGTTGCAACTTCAGTATGCAATCAACTGTATCATCACAGCGGAGTATACCAGCATTGATGTAATCACATCACAGAACTCCTGAGTTTAGGGCTATGGATTTGTATCTATTGTGGGAAAAACAATGTATAGTTAATAATTACAGATTATTTATAGAGGAGGTGGTAGTGGAGGAAAGGAGGAGAGGAGTATAGGGCCATTCTATAGTACTCGCTTCCTTATTTCATCATTGTTATATTTCATTTTTGGATGTTACTATTTACTAGACATTTTATCAATGTTATGGGTATGCAAAATTATTGAATCTGGGTAAAATTATTGAACCTTTTTAAAACATCTTTTTAGAAATCAAGTGGGTGATTGCAATGGCGGTGGACGGGGAGTTATTTGTATCTACTGTAATCTGATTCTTGTTGGAATCCACTAAATGAAGGCACGCTGTGAAATAATTTGCCTATTTTTAGTCTGCATGTGGAACATCAAATGTCTTTTGATATCTCTTAGCACTCTGTGGTACCCTGCACAAAATATAATGAAGCGGGGATTCTCTAGCGGTTGCTACACGGGGGGGGGGGGGGGGGGGGGGGTTGAATTAGAATAGGGGTTCTCGTTGCTGCGATGTCACCGCAGTGATTATATTTCCACTAACTGACTGATCTATTGCTTAAGTAATATGTTCACAAAATTTGTTCTGGCTGTTTTGTTCTGTTGATGCATTTAAAGGCAGTTTTCACCCCCACAAACTTTGCATTCAGCCATACAACCATGCACCTATCTCCTGCCAAAGTGCTAAAGCTGTGGATGTGGATTTGGCTAATACTTGCATGACAGGATGTTGCTGCAGGGGCTAGACCAGCAGGATGCAGTTTGCCTTATTCTGGACCAAATAAGCCCTGATCCCCCAGGGCAGTGGCAGGGACACTGTGTGGTAGGAGATGAGATGCAAAACCAAAGCCAGGGGTGCATCCCAATATTCTTCACTCATTACATTACATTTATTTGGCAGACGCTTTTATCCAAAGCGACGTACAATAAGTGCATATTGAAGGTCATTGATGCGACTACAAAGCAGATCCAACAAAGCACAACTTTCTCACAGCGTAGGAGCTATCCCTAGTAATGAACATGAATAGTACACACAGTCAGCTATACATTCTGAACTATAAAATAACCAAAAAAAAAAAAAAACACAAGTTAAATAGAACAAGCAAAAAACAGGAAGCGAGTACTATAGAATGGCCCTATACTCCTCTCCTCCTTTCCTCCACTACCACTCGTCTCCTACCCGGAAGTATGCAAAGCTGCCTGGATGTTCCAAGTACAAGTAGTTGCGTGTACAGTATACAATGTAACTGACATTGCGCTTTGCGTTGAGATATTAATTAATATGTAACTATTAATATGTAATCAGAAACATTAGATTAGGATACGAAGATCAGTTTCCGGGGCACGTAGGAGAGGAGGTGGTAGTGGAGGAAAGGGGGATGCATTTTTCCAGTATTGGGACACACCCCATGACTCAATGTGATCATTAAAGATCCCATAGCACTTATCACAAACAGTAGGGGGATCTCCTGTTCTGACAAAACTCGCAAACTGGATCTCTCCAACTGCCAGCAAATAATTTCCCAGTTTAATTATTACCTCAGTAATTCCTTCCCTCTCCACTTCAGCTAATGTGTGGTTAACATTCAAATGCACATAATGCATGCATACCAACCATGAATTCTGATCAATAAAAATAGCTGAGTTTTATTCAGTTATGTTGTGTGCAAAGAAAAGTTCAAGCTCTCTGAACCAAGGTGAAGTCCAGATAGGCTAGGTGATTGCGGAAGGAGATGTGATTGTGACTATTACCATATGCTTGAATTTGATGTGAGCCGTGATCAGTGGCCAAGGAAAGCAAAGGAAACAAGGAGAAGTGACATGCAAGACTAGACAACAGCCGAGTAACAGTATTTTGAAGGAGCTGGTGGCATATAGGCCAAAAGGGAGTTCCCATAGTCCAGAGCAAAGAGCCTTAGGCTTATGTTTGCTATGGGAGAGCTTCTCTTCAAGAGTAACACGGCGGTTCTGTAATCTGGAAGAAGAAACGATTAGTGCAATAAAGTCCTTGAGAGGTCACAAAAAGGTGAGCGTATAACCGGTAGCCGGTAAAGTCGGTCTGTTCGGGAGAGACTGAACAGGTAAGAAATCTGTAGGCCTACCTGTGTACGAGACCTTTAAATTTAGGACAGTCTTGCATTATTGGATACTGCTGTGCAGGATTTCCCAGGATGACTATTGGGCGACACTCATTACACTTGCTGCATTTTTTCGCAAGTTAAAATGTACGTTAAAAACTACTAGCTACGTCTGTGAAATAACTTGACAAACTAAGGTGTTTCAGTGTATTATCAATCCGAATGCACTGCTTGTGGAAGACACGAGAGGGCACTCTTCGAAGGGACGCGTCAATATCCGGTTTAATTCACCTGTAGTTCACAAAATTCAAAATGTTTATTTTTATTTTAACATTGGGTTTACATTTTAAAGCGTTAGTTGTATAGGAAATAAAATTGTAATATTGTACTCGTTTATAAATTTGCATTGTGAACCAATGTTTGTCATGGTGACGTTAAGGTACACGTCGCCTAGCAGGATGTGCTTGCGTATGATGGCGGCTGTGTGTCTACATCGCAATACTGCAGTTTTGTAAGAATTCATATTTAATCCTCCTTCATATCGCGTTGCCTTTTTTCGGAGGTAAGAGGTAAGGCGGGTGGGGTTCGGATAAGGGTTTGTTGTTATCAATGTGAAAATCTGACTTTTTAAACGTCAAGCCAGTTGTTCAGTAACCAGATAGCATATTCCACATCTAGTAGCTAACATTAGCTAGCTAGCAATAGCGAAATAGAGTTGCTAGCTAAGCCTAAGGTATTGCCACTGTGTTATGTGTCAGGATGCCGTATTGAAAGATCGGATTCGTGCAACACTTGGTACATTCAACAGGTTTTACTGCTGGATTATTCTTTTCAAAACTTAGTGGTTGCCGAGCTGGTTCACTAGCTAGCTACATTAGCTGCAGCAACCTTCCACCAGACTAGTTTGAACTGTTATTCGTGGACTTGCTAGTTGGATAGCTAACGTTAGCGATCCACAGCCGGCTACAACTAGTCTCTTTGACCAGCTGCTGGTTGCTGTGCACACGATCCTCTTTTCTCCAATGTTGCAATGTATAGCAAATATGGGTGTGTATCAAGTAATGGCAAGTTTAACGTTTGCTAATTTACCGTTATTTGCGAAATTAGCAGGGCTTGCCGTTTGCTTCAAGGTACAGAATGTGCGTGTTGTGGCTGATACAGTACAAGATAGCTTGCTCGCTAACAGTTAGCTAACCCGGCTAGCTAACTCTTAACTATTGTGACGTAACGTTTGTGGTTCACGCAAAAATAATGACGTAATGAGGGGTATTGGTGTTCCGTTGCCAAGTGGCATATGGCCTAATGTGCCATCGATACTTGAGTACGGTGCCACAATACACACAACTACAACTAGCCAGCTGGCGGGCAAGGACAGACGTTTTCTAAAACATTGATCTGTTGCCCTGGTCCCGGAGAGCCACTAGGGCAGCAGGTTTTTGTTTGCACCCAAAAATGAGCAACCAATTCCGGTCCAATAAACCAAATATTGAGAACGAAACACCTTCTTTAACTGATGAATTGTGGGTGACAAAAAAAAAAACCAAGCAGACCCTGCGGCACTCTAGGACCAGCGTTGTAGACCTCTGTCCATTCCTATCAGGCACCTTGTTGTTAATGTAAATATTTCAACGTTTAAGAGTGTGTGGCACAGTAACGTTAACTACCAAAGTTAACTGATGTACAATACACGCCCCAAGACGGCAACACACAAGAAAGCTTAATGTCCTGGATAAAAATGTATTTTCAATTGTTAATACCTTAGCTTCAGGCTTGGCAGTGGTGTCTTGAGCAGGAGGGTGTTGCGTCAGTGTTTACCCTGCATGTTTTAGATGCACAAGTTGGCTTGATAATTGGTTATGCTGCTGAAAGACTTGGAAATTCAAAATAAGTCCATAATCTACTTGAGAAATTCCTGTTTCCCAAAGGGCCGTTGAATCATGGTCAAGGTGATCAAACTTGTATTTTTCAAAACTAGAACTTGATTCTCTCCATTTGCATGTGTCTGGGGTGGAACTTTGAAAGTTATGGAGTAGATATGGATGTCACCAGGTAGTTAAAAAGTGCTTATTACAAAGCGCTTACAAAGTGGAAGCACTAGCGTAGCATGAGGGCTAGGGAACTGAGCTTGTAACTCTGAGGTTGTTCAGTTCTGAGGTGGGGCTCTGTCATTGTACCATTGAGCAACATACATAATGTCAATTGCTTCAGTAATTTCCGGTTGTAAAAATGGATTGTAAAGAATATAAGCTGTGTAAGTTGCTCTGGATAAGAGCATCTGCTAAATGCCTAAAATGTAAGTGTGATGTTTGATGCTTGACACATTGCGTCTTCTCTCTCTACAGCTGACATCTAGCTCAAAACTCTTAAAGAGCTCAATTCTGGAGTATCTTTTATTTTGACTGGAATTTTGTGGAGATGCAGCCCCCTCCACGAACTGCTCCACCAGGGGCTTCTGGTCCTCCACCTACTGGAGGGGTCCCCAATGCATTTCGAAGGACAAGGCCTCACAAGCAGCCAGGGAGTACCATGATGATGTCCGCACCCACTGTGCCCGTACCCCCTATGACCGATCCTTTTGCGTTCGGCAGGCAAGCCGTGCCCACGGGGTCCCGCCCGCCACCCACCAATAGCAGCCCCCTTCCTATGCAAGCTGCACCCCCTGTAGGATTTCTGCCCGCTGCCCCAGGCCGGGATCACAGAGCGCCCCTGCAGCCCGTAGAAGGCGCACAGGGTCCGCACCACGTCACGCCGCCCTCGTCCTTGTCCGCTCCCACCCCGGGGTTAAACGTCTTCACCCCCAACTGCGCCGTGTCCTCGGCCACACCGCCTGGGCCTCCCCCCGGCCCCCGCAACCCCGCGGGCGCAAATCCTGGCGCGGAACAAGGGCGCGTCAGCTCTGGAGAAAGTGTGCCCTACATCACACCGGGAGCTTACAGTTCAGTCCCCGCGCAGAATAGACCTCCCTATGGGCAGGACTTTAGGGGGGACCCTGCCCCTTACACTCCCTCGGCTCCTGGTGCAGTGCCCCCTCAAGCCCAGACCATGCCGCCCCCGGCCTCCCAGTGGATGCCTGACTATGGGAGTCGTCCACCTTCCGTTCAGAACTACTTCCAGCCGACCAGCGATCCGCCCCAGCCTTTTATTGCCCCCCCCTCCAGCACCCTCCCCAGCTCTTGCCCCTCCACCAGCCCCCTCTCCACGTTTACCCCAGCATGCCCCCTCTCCACATTTACCCCAGCCTGCCCCCTCACCACGTTTGCCCCCATCCACCCATTTGCCTAATTTGCCCCATCCTATCCCCTTGAATCATTTACCCCATCCTATCCCCTCTCCACATTTGCCCCAGCCTATCCCCTCTCCACATTTGCCCCAGCCTGTCCCCTCACCTCATTTTCCTGCATCTGCCCCATCCATTTATTTGGCCCAACCTGCCCCCTCACCTGACACGTCCCCACAGATGCCCCCCCAGAACCAGGTCCACTCGGCTGCACCGGGCCCCAGCAGTCCAGCCATCACGGCCCCTGGCCCAGGTCCAGCGGAACAGCAGGGGACCCAGGGAGGCGCTGCAGCCTCCCGGCACCACAACGCCCATTTTCAGGCCCACAATTACTTCAGTCAAAACTGTGTCGCTCCTGACCCCTGGTTTGGCCAGCCTTCCCAGGAGCACTTTTACCACCAGATGGGCGGGGAGTCTGCTAGCCGACGACCCGACTCCTCAAATTCTCAACACCACGCCCCCCCAAGCCAAGGTGGGCCTCTTCCTTATATGGCTGACCCTGGCACTGTTACCATGTTTTTCAAAGGGGGCGACGTTGAGAACGAGGAGACACTCTCAGGGGAGGGGAAAGCCATTAACGGGGTTTCTGGGGCTACTGGACATTCATTCCCAAACCCCTCGCTTCCCAATTATCAACTGCCCCCTCCGCAGGCCCCCCCGGGGGCCGAGGTCGCCCACAGAGGCGGTCAAAATGTGCCCGCGCACTGTCACGCCCTCCCTGTGGGTGAAGGGGATGCAGTCTATATGAATGACAGTGGGTTTGTCAGCGGCACCCCAAAACATGCGGGCGGGCAGTTTGATCATGTGGAAAACCTGGAGTGCGTCCCCAACCAAGAGGTTCTACCCAGCGGGCCGCAAAAAATCCCCGCGGTGCCCCCGAGTACGAGCGAAAACCTGGGAGCGGCACAGAGCGTCCCCGTTACCCACGGAGGGGACCGTTTCGAGGGGGGCCCCAACTTGGAGACCCCGGATTCTGTGCCTCGGCCCATCAGGTCGGAGAGCGTGTCGTCGAGCTACAGCAATGTGAGCCACGGGAGCGCGTCCAGCTCCAGGAGACCCCAGGGCATGGTGACCACGTTCATCCAGCAGGAGACGGCCAAGCCCCCTGACAACTCCTCCGCGGAATACTTCCAGCAGATCGACACCTCCCCTGCAGGGCAACCGGTGCCCCAGAACATGTCCAGCCGGATGTACCACAGCCAGCTGTCCCAACCCCCCACCCCCAGCCCCCCAAAGCCCACCGGAATTTTCCAAGCCAGCGCAAACAGCTCTTTTGAGCCCGTACGCTCCCACGGCGTGGGGGTCCGGCCCGCGGAGGTCGACCAGGCCAGGATGGTCATGGAGAAGAGCGGCTACCGGCTCGCCGGGGCGGCCGCGGCGGACGTGTCGTCGCCCGGCAACCTGGAACAGCCGCCGGACAACCTGGAGAACATCTTCATGCCCGCCCCGCAGCAGCCCGGCTTGGGGCCGCTGGAGAGGCGGCCGTCCTCTCGGGCGCATGGGGCCCGTCTGAAGTGCGAGAGCCCTGCCACAACGCTGTGGGCCCAGAACGAAATACCCATCCTGGGAGCCAACATCCTGTTGGCCCCCGCCGCCCCTCCAGTGCACGCCCCAACCAGGCAGGCCAGCACTGAGGTGATCCAGCCCCCCGAGGACGGGCCGCTCGACCTGCAGGCGCCCCCGCAACCCCACAAACCCGACAACTCTTCGGAGAACCTCGAGAACCCTCCCAAAGCCAGCGAGGGTGACCTGATGAATCCCCAGGCAAGTCTAGGCTATGCTTCCCTGCTGGTCCCTTCCTCAGCTGCAGAATCATTCCAGAATCAGCCGGTCTTGATTGCACCCCCAGCTACAAATTACAGTGTGATTTCGGCTAATAATTCTGCACACGCATCATATCAGATTGTCCCCAATGAGATTTTGCAGAACACAGAGGCACATGGCAATGCATTGTTCGTACATTTACCCTCCGCGGTGTCCGCTGCGAGCGCAATGTCACCAGGTTCCTCAAAGACTTCTAATCTCCAGCAGCATTTTCTTGCTTCGCCGATAAATTCTTCTGGAAGCTTCAGCGGTGTGTCCGTACCAAATCCAGGACCTCTCAACCTGGCGACGGAGAGTAGGAAAGCCGCAAAATCGGAGAACCCCCCTGCGGAATCTACAGGTAGACCACCGCAGCCCCACCTCTCCAGGGCCGATTCCTTTGGCAGTCAGAACCACTCGATTCCGCCTGTTAATTCCCAGGCCCACCCTGCCGCTGCCAATCAAAAGCAACCCACCAATTACGAGCTCCTTGACTTCACCATGCACCACCCTCAGAACAACCAAAACCAAGCTCATGACCCAGGTAGTCACGTGCCTTCTGCCGCTCCTCAGCAGGCTCCGCCCTCGTCGCAGGCAGCCAAGCCGGGAGCGCAGCAGAGCAACGCGGCGGGGTTCTACCTGCAGGTGACCAAAGACGCGCAGCAGGGGGGAAGGGGGGAGGGCGAACAGCAGGTGACGGAGGCCCCTCCGCCGCCAGCCGCCGGCACCCGGCAGCCGGCCCCGGACTCGGCCCAGGCACCCGAGGCTCAACCAGGCTTTCAGGGACAGGGAGCCGCCCCTGTGCCCTCACACAACCAAGCACTTCCACCAAATAACCAATATCCTCAACCTCCTGCGCCTGGACAGGGCCCGCCAGGGGCCGGTGCCCCCGGCCAGCCTTGGGCTGTCCCTCAGGGGCCAGGCGGACCACCGCCCCCTCCGCCGTGGAACTCCTCCCAGCCGCCCGCCCCAGACCCACAGAGGCCACCGTCTGCGCTGAGTGGCCAGCAAGGTTACGCCGGCCCGCCTTCAGTGCCAGGGCCTGGCTACGGAGCTTACTATGGTGGCGCCTATTCCGAGTATCAGGATGGAAGACCACCTTATCCTTCTCAGTATTACCAGGTAAAGCTTTCAATGCAGTTTCTTATACGGGCTATAATCGCTTATTTACAGTGCATCACTGTCGTTTGGAAGGTGTATTTTTGCTTCCAGGCTGAAATCAATTAAATGTCCAAAAAAAAAATCATAATTTTGAGGAAAGATATACAGAAGACTTGTTGTGGTAAAACAGTTTTTTCCTCCTCATAGCCAAATCTCTTGAGCTATGAATAAGAATTAGTGCTGCATGCTTTTCAGTATTTTATTATTATTATAATTATTATTATTTTTTTTAAACCCTGTGGTTTGGGTTGTTGTGCGTAGGATGATCCCTACAGGAGATACGATCCCCGCTACGGTCGCTATGAAGGATCTAACCCAGGCTACAGGGAAGGAGAGCGTTACCGAGAGCAACCGGAACGACCCAGTTCCAGAACCAGCCAGTACTCCGATAGACCCTCCTCCAGGTCCGTTTGTCTGCAGACCCTATTGGAGCGCAACGTGTCATTCGAAGTGTCACTGCTCCCTCTGTTTGGTGTGCTGTCGCTCTTTAGCAGCGAGAGATGTGAATGACGGCACTACATGCCCCGTAAGTCTATGATTAGAAAATCGTGCTCGGCACACACACGTAATGGAAACGATCCTGCAGCCAGTGACATTGTAAAGTGACCGATAATGAATACTTTCTACGTTTATAAAAACAGCGGAGTGCTGCTGTGTGTGTCTGTGTCTGTCTCTGTGTGAGTGCGCGTGTGCGTGTTCGTGTGCGTGTTCGTGTGTGTGAGTGTCTGCTGCTGCGTGTGCGGTACGGAACGGGTGAGCTCTTTCAGAGAAAGCTGCAGACCTGCCCCTGTGACTTATGCTAGAAGTGCAGGACCCTCCCCAGTGCCCTAGACACCCCATTAGGCTCTGCGCGCTCAGTCCAGTGCTCTCGCAACACCTCCTTTTCTTTCCCCCCACTGAGTGGAACTGCTAGACCTATCGCAGGAGAGCTAGAGACCCCGAGGTTCAAACGCAGAGCGTTTTTAATTTAAATGCAGGCCGTTTGAAGGGTGCGCCGTTCCAGCTTCAAATTGAGGTCAACAACAACAAGGTGCAAATCCGTTAAAATATCGCACCTTGCATTTGTGTTTTGGCCAACAGTCGGATGATGTTACTGTCTGGGCGTTATCGCACGGTGTTGCATCATCTTGCCACAAGGTGAAATAAAGAGCCAAAAGCAAATATCTACAGACACCATTTGATTTTACCAGTCCTGGCCCATTCTCCCGCTGGTGATTTTTGTGCATTAGTATCCTGTTCTTGTGGATGTAGCTCATACATCGTGGAATGCACCGTTAACCGATGTATAAGATAGTCAACAACACAAGAAATAAAAACTGTTAGAGCTCTGGTTCAGAGTGATGTAACAAATCATGACTGTGACTGAGAGTCCCATGGGGTGATGCCCAGTTTGCCTCAACATTTCTCAGGAAGGGGGGTTTCAGTCGGCAGGATATTCCCTGCTTCATCATTGCACAAAAACACAGTGATTGGTGGATTGGGCACCTGCAATGTGACTGTACGTTTACAGTGCTCAGCTGTACACGAACTTGCTAGCCTGTATTCCCCTGTTGAAGAAATTGGCTGGGCTTACAAATAAAGTTAATTGTTAAAAAAAAAAAAATGAAACGTATTTGACGCAGATGCTCTTGTGGAGTAGACTGTTATTGTGTGACATAAGATGATCAACAACAAGTGGTGGTTTCGTCCAGTCTAAACAATCACATTGATTTCTGTTTTATTCCCTGCAGACAAGGCCAACCTGAAGATTACCAGAGAGCCAACCGAAGTACCTATGATGAATATTATGCAGACCACTATAAGAATCAGTACGATTATGGCGGTAAGGGACACGGCACCACTGCGTTCTTTTATCCTGGCATGCCCATGACATGACATGTCTCTAGATGAGACGATCCAAGTTTCCGATCCTGTCCGTTCCCGTTTATTTTCCAGATCGGAGCCGGTGGGAACGCTACGACCCGGCCGCCTATGATCCTCGGTACAGGGGCTACTACGAGCAGTACTGGTATAACTACAACGCTGAGGCTTATGGGAACAGAGATGCATACTATCCTCCTCAGCAGTATGCTGCCAGGTACAGTCTACTTATCTTCACATTCTGTGTGTGGGGCTGTCCGGCCTGTTGGATTTGCACGGCATAACGGGGTGTTCTGGCTGCCCTTCCCCAGGCCGGATGATCAGTGGCGCTACGACCCACGGTACGACGCCAGCTTCGACGAGGACTACCGCCGCAAGTGGAGCCAGTACGGGGACGAGTCGGACCGCCGCAGCGTGCACAGCGAGCAGTCGGCCCACAGCGGGCGGAGCTCACACAGCCAGCACAGCCGGAGGAGCAGCTTCAGCTCCCGCTCACAGCAGGTCTGTCTGTCCACCTGTCTGTCTCAGTCTATCCTTCTGTCTGTGTCTGTGTGTCTGTCTGTCCGCCCATCAGTCTGTTTGTCAGTCTGTCTGTCTGTCCATCTGTCTCAGTCTATCCTTCTGTCTGTCCGCCCATCAGTCTGTCTGTCTGTCTGTCAGTCTATCCTTCTGTCTGTGTCTTTCCGTCCGACCGTCTGCCTGTCAGGCCATCTGTCTGTGTCTGCCTGCCTGCCTGACAGGCAGACGGTCGGACGGAAAGACACAGTCAGTCTATCCTTCTGTCTGTGTCTTTCCGTCCGACCGTCTGCCTGTCAGGCCATCTGTCTGTGTCTGCCTGCCTGCCTATCTGTCTGTCTGTCTGTCTGTCTGTCTGTCAGCATCTGTCTGTCTCTGGCTGCAAGTCTATGTGTATGTATAAATCAGATTATTGAGATGACAAAATATTTATTAAAACTGATAGTTGTTATGTTACACCGTTGATTATTAACCATCAGTTACACACATATACACAACTGTACTTACACAGTTACATATATTGAAAGGTATATTTATGATAAAAACATGATAGTTTGGAATTTGGCAAGAATATTGATCAGGTTTAGGTCTTAATTCCTGACTCATCAAGTCAGTTGACTTATGGCCAGCGTGAGAGTGACACACCTGTGCATGTGTGTGTGCGTGTGCATGCGTGTGTATGTTCACTTGTATTTCCATGGTCATGCGAGTAACTAAGAATCAGGTTTCTGTTATTCCTGTCTACCTTTACATTTATGTAATGTCTGTGAGTGCTCCCCCTGTTTGCTTCTTCAGGTAACTCACACCTGTCACCTCACCTGTCTTGTCTCCCAGAGTCAGGTGTACAGGAGCCAGCCGGACCTCGTATCTGCGGGTTACGAGCCCCCCGGCCAAACTTCCTCCCTCATGGTCGACTACTCATATGGACCCTACTCCGACAACGTGGACAGAAACCAGACCTTTTCCGATTACCAGTACCCAGGGGCCTACTCTTCAGCGAATGCGTGGCCAGCTGTTGACCAAGGTTAGACCACGGTTCCTGTAAATGGTCATGGTCATGAATCACAGGCAAAAGGGAGGCCATGTGCAGTTATGATTTTTAGCATTTAAAGATTCCACAATACAGTTCCCCATTAAATGAGGTTCAGAGTATTAAAGCACGTCTGGAAGTTGGCCTAACGAAGGCTTAAAGGTGCACTATGTAGGATTTTTAGCCTGGCTGTAGTCCTGAGTTTACAATCAAAAAAGTCTCCGCCTCTGTTCTAAACCCCACCCACTCCCCTCCGTTGAGGCAGAGATTGTATAGCACAGGCAAGAAACAGGCGAAAAATGTCAAGCAAAGATAAAATGAAAATAACGTTTTCAGCAACATTGTTCTATACGGTAACAGCAATTGGGTAGTGTTATAACGATTAGGCTAAATGAACACTTTTGAAATCATTTTGAAGTCCTCAGCTCCCCAACATCGACCCCTGCTTCATAATGTATGCATTCATATACTGAACGTCGCTTTGATTAAAAGCATCTTTTAGGAAGCATGTATCTGGCTCATCGTTACTGCCGTCTCCGACGAATGCAGTTGTAATTGCCGATTCTATGTTCGGAATGTAAATGATGCTAGTGGTTTCATGGATTTTAACATGAAGCCTACTGTTTTCCTGGTGTGAGAGTGGATGACATAGCTTACAACATCAAGCTCCCTTGATCATTTAAAAACACTCTGGAGCTGTAATCATTCATGTAGGCAGAAATTACACTAGGTTGATAAAATCATACGTTTTAAAGACTGATTTTATTTCATTATAGGCCTATAACTGCATTAAACCCATTTGCAAGCTTAATTGTGATCTCAGGACTGCTTCCTGTTTTAAACTGTAGCAGTGAGAAATTCAGCCAGCTCAGTGCCCTAAATCTCAGTGTTTGGCTAACATTATTCTGAAATGTAAGACAACAAAATTCCTTTGTTTGAACGATGTAACCTTAGCTAGCTTGCTAGCTAACGTTAGCCTCAAAACAAAAAATACCTTACCTAGACGCACATCGTTTCACTAAAATACCTACCTAGCAATCTAACGCTAGCGAAATTTGAACACATTCATTGATTCAGTCACAAAATTGAATAAACTCTTCTAAAACAGGTATCTGGTTTGCATTAGATAAGATAGATAACTAGCTAGTAGCCGTGATAAATTAGCTAAGGTTAGCTAACGTTAGCTGAAGCTCAATGCTTACCTGTTCAGGAGAAAATTAGCCAACTCGGCATCCGTCTTGAAATCCTTCTGGGCTCTAAGCTGTCTCCATCTTTCAAATGCAACTCCAAGATTTACCCATGTTTTAGCATGGCTCTGGTCTTGGAGCTTTTTCTGGACGAGGCTTTTTAGGTTGGGTAGAAGCTAGTACAATCTCAGTTGATCCAGTTCGTTTGCTTGCTTCCATGGCAGCAGCGCACTGTGTTTGTGTGCCAATTTGTTTCATATCTGGCAAACCGGGGTGTCGAAATGGGAAGTGGGCAGAGTCAACTCGGAGAATAGTGAATCACACAGGACAAAAACAGACGTTCCGACCCGGAATGGAAATTTCAAAGGAGAACATACTGGCTGTAGCATTGTTGTCGGAGAAGCCAGTATTTCGACTTAGCATGTTTCCTTAATCTCTGATGACATATCATGGTCATTTTATGATTTAGTACGGTAAATTTGTTACATATAGCTCCTTTAAAGTGATACTGCAGTCAAACCGACTTTTCCCATTGAAAACAGATGTTTTGGGTTAGATTATGATCATACACAACTGCTTATGTGAGAAAATCTCATGTTTAGTCAAAATGTTTTTTTCTGAGTTTTTGTGTAGGCTTACCAATACGCTGGTTTCCGGGGATTCGTGACGTCATGAGATCCTTAACATAAAAATGGGTGGAGTTGAGGTGGTCCAAGGGGTGGTCTCGGCTGGGCACGTGGTATAAAAACAGAGACAAACGTTTTTTTTTTCCTCTTTGAGACTGAGACCCGTACTGCTAACTAGCTAGCTCAAGTTCAAATGCGAATTGCTTTGTATTACTGCTAACATTAATATTACGACTTATGTCGAGCTACATGGAGAGTTATTCATCTATGTCTTACTGTTTGGTATATTTAGCTAACTTGCCTGCATTATGCCAAGGAGTCAGAGATGTATCGTTCCTCGGTGCAACGCCACCGGCTCTGTTAGCTTTCATAATCTGCCGAGAGACCCAGCGCTACTTAGCCAGTGGCTTCAAGCTATCGGTGTAGAGCACGCGGACTTGACAAAGAAATAAATAATTACCTGTGTATTTACATAATACCTACATTGTAATCTGTGGGTGGTATACTGTATTTACATGTGCATTTTGTAATCATTACATCAGCTAAGTAAAACAGCTTAGTACAATATACCTATACATTAGTTACATTGTACTTGTGATATTATTGCGTAATTGCACATGTATTGGCCACTATTATACAGTTGGGCCAAGCATGCCCGACTACAGCACAGCAGTAACGGTTGACATTACTGATAGGTAATAGCTAATGTGGGATTGAAGGCAACCTATTGTGTGAGCTACTGTATCTTAGCTCATTTAGCTAATACACGTTAGGTAATGCAAGGCAGTCTATTGTGTGTGAGTTTAGCCCCGTTTGGTCTAGAGAGAACTGGTAACTTAGCTAGCTAGCTAGTTATCTTAGCTATCATTTATATGGTTTTGCTGTGTATTTCAATGTATTCAATAGTAACGTTACTTTAGGCCGACAAACAAGCTAACTTAGCTAGGTAACGTTAGCTTTACCATTCGGTTACATCCCCGGTCCTCTCTTCGCGAAGACGTTGTATCTGCATCAACCAATACAGCCGGGGTGGCGGCTGCTGCTGCCAGTGGCTTGAATTAATACGGCTGTATTGCCCGAGCAACATCTTCGCGAGGAGAGTCTTCCACAACGAAGGAATCCTTTTCCTTCACTTCAAACTCCGCCACCTCAAAACTCCCTGCAGTACTGCTGTCACTCTTGTCGCTCGCCATTTTGTTGTTTGTTTAGTAGTGAGTAGAGAGCAGGGAGGAGTCAGTTCACCAAGACACACCGTATGAATATTCATAATATGACTATGTGGCATCATCGTCATATGACAACACCTACTCACGAGTTCCAGTTCAAATTTAAGCGGTAAAAAAGGCCTTAGAAAAGGCTCTGCAGTATCTCATTAAAGTAAAGAAGCCTTGTATTCATGGATTTTATTGTAAGATGGGGATTGATTGGGCGCATTGGTTAATTTCTACAGCCACGTTTCAACTACCCTTTTCTCACAAACAACCCAACTGCAGGTGTTGAACCAGCAATTTTCATTGGAATAATAAGCCGTCTGCTGTGTAATGTGTGTTTACCTGAGAAAATGGATGGGTGGTTTAAGCTCTTCCTGGAGCTGAGCCCGCTGGTCCGTCTCTCCTTCTGTCCTCAGTGCCCCCGCGGCCCATGACGCCAGAGAAGTATTCTGTCCCGCACCGCTGTGCCAGGTTTGGACCCGGTGGCCAGTTGATCCAGGTGCTGCCGAACTTGCCCTCGGCTGGACAGCCCGCCCTGGTGGAGATTCACAGCATGGAGGTCAGTCTTTCGGCTTTTACAAGTCACTTCAGCACCTTCTGCACATCGATAGGGATGCACCCATACCGCTTTTTCATGGCCCATACCGATTCCGATTCCTGAACTTCGAGTACCTGCCGATACAGAGTACCAATAATATTAATTAATAATTACACAGCTGATTACAAGCCCGTTGTGTGGGTGTCCTCTGCTTGGCATCATTCTTGTCAATGGGACAATGATGCCACGCAAATTCCTTTTATTGAGTGTGAACAGCTGACCTTTCAATTAAACAAAGGAAAAATCGAAACGGGCAACATTCAAAACGAGTAACATGGAAATACAGAAAAGTGTTCAAATATTCTGAATAAATAACATTATAATTCCAGTATAAAAAAGTGCAACTGGGGTAAAATAAAAATAAACCAGAAAATTCTAAATAAATAATATCGGAATAAATAAATTCCAATAAATCACAGTTGCAAATGCAATGTAAAACACAACTAAAACTATGTATTGGATCGGGTAATAACGTTCACTGTTTCCGATACCCGATCCGGCATTTTAGGCCAGTATGGGACCCGATTCCGATACTCTGTATCGGACCGGTGCATCCCTACGCATCGCTTTATACATCAAGGCCAATATTGGTCTTCAGCTGACTGGATTGCATATTAAACGGAGGATTTTCTTTTGGTTGTGGTCGCTTGGCTTGCCGTAGTCCTCATCAAATGTTACCTTGTAGCTTCCCGCAGGTCGCATGCTTTCAGTTGCTTTAATTGAAAAGAATGACGAGTTCTAATTAACCAAATGAAGAGCCTTCTTCGGACTCTTCAGACCATGTAGTGCACAAGTTCATGCACAATTTAGCGGTTTTGTATTGAAGTGTGAATGTAGCAGCACCGTTGGGCCTGCCTGTTCTTCCTGTTAATCTTGATTCTTTTTTTTTTGTTTTTGTTGCAAATTGTCTTGCAGCCGAGCCCTAAAAATGGCAGGCTCGTAATACCCATGTAAATCATTGATCGTGAATTTCCCAGAAGTACTAGAGGCAGCAGTTTTTGAGTTTTGTTGAGGTAATGAGTGAACGCACTTTTCCTCTGCCCCACAGACCATGCTGCAAGACACTCAGGAGCAGCAGGACCTACGCTCCTTCCCTGGCCCTCTCGTAAAGTAAGCACCCTGTTCACTGCACAGTGTTCAGTATACTGTGTCCGCTGCACTGTGTTCAGTATACTGTGTCCGCTGCACTGTG
This sequence comes from Synaphobranchus kaupii, assembly GCA_029718625.1. NCBI lineage: Eukaryota > Metazoa > Chordata > Actinopteri > Anguilliformes > Synaphobranchidae > Synaphobranchus > Synaphobranchus kaupii. The sequence goes on along the minus strand of CM056392.1, from coordinate 13,139,114 downwards.
TTCAGTATACTGGGTCCGTTGCACTGTGTTCAGTATACTGTGTCCACTGCACTGTGCTCAGTATACTGTGTTCACTGCACTTTGTTCACTGCACTGGGTTCACAACAGCGTGTTCACAACTCTGTGTGCAACATCCACTCCACATTCTCTTCAAGTGTTTAATTTAAAGCGATGACCGTTGGGGCTGTGAGCGGCTCTCTGTGACTGTAATACTGCTCCTCACAAGTACATGCAGAATGCTGTAGTACAGTGTAATGATGTTAACAAAATGGTTGAAATATGTTCAGGCCCTTTGTGTGTGAGTGTGTGTGTGTGTGTGTGTGTGTGTGAGTGTGTGAGTGTGAGAGAGAAGTGTGTGTATTAATCATGTCCTTTAACATCCTGAGCAGATTTGCCTCATTCTGACAGTCACGACCTTTCATCCAATGATCTTGTCCATTGACCATTATATTATTAGCGTTATTTATGCGCATATTGTTTTATTGACCTGCACATCAGACTGCCTTACCAGGGTTGGTACAATACTGCAAATTGCTGTTGTACTTCGGTTAGGTTCAGCCCATTCTCTAAGCTCCACTCCTGTACCGTCCATATCACACACACACACACACACACACACACACACACACACACACACACACTCTCAAGAGCTCTCTCTCCCCCTTCCAGAGAGGAGACCCACAAGGTGGACGTGATCAAATTCGCCCAGAACAAAGCCCTGGAGTGCCTACGCACAGACAGGCTGATCGATAAGGACTCGGCCTTCCTCATCTGGGAGTTCATCGTCCTGCTGTGCAGGCAGAATGGAGTGAGTGCTCTTTCTCTGTTATTGGGAAGGGTGGGATCAGGGCTGTGGCAGCTTCCAAGTCCTCTGTGGTTCCTATGCTTTAGTTTATACAAATCCTGACAAGGTATACCGTTCTTGTTTTTAAGTCTGTTGTCTTACGAAATGTTGTTCAGTACATTAAATTCATCAGATTTTGTTTTTGCCATTATTTAGCTCTCAAGCTGTCATTCAAACCCGTGTGTTGTGTGCATTGTGTATATTGTATGCATGTGTTGACCTTACCTTGACCTTACCTTGACCTTTGCCCATAAGTATATTCCTCCACCAAGTTGATTAATTTTATAAAAGGCTGTTGTCTTTAATCTGGTACATGTTCCACGGTGGTGCGCTTGTCTGGTCTCGTGCCTCTCGCATGTGTGAGCCTTCTGTCGTCTCTCTCCTGTGCATCGCAGACAGTAGTGGGGACGGACATCGCCGACCTGCTCCTGCGCGAACACAAGTCCGTGTGGCTGCCGGGGAAGTCCCCCAACGAGGCCAACCTGATCGACTTCAACAACGAGCCGCTGGAGAGGGCCGAGGAGGAGCCGGGGTCCGGGCCACTGTCCCTCCTGTCCGACACCTTCATGACCGTCCCGGAGAACGTGGGCAAGGAGACGGAGCGCTTCCGCGAGCTGCTGCTGTTCGGCAGGAAGAAGGCAAGCGCCCTCTCTCTGAAATCGAGCGCGTTACGCTGGGGCAGTCGTCTGTAGCAAGGGGCCAGCTTTCGGCTCTCAATCTCAGCACTGGATACAATGTCGCCCTCTGCTGATATCTATAACACACAAAAAGCCAGTTTCCCCATTGGGCTCCATTCATTTTTGGCAGCAAAAACAAAAAAAACTCATATATTGATGTTAACTGTGCATTAAAAACTGCGCATGTGAGATTAAAACTTCCTGGTTTGGATGTGCTCCCCATTGGTTTCTATTGGCATGGCTGTCTCTAAATATTATATACTGTAAGGTCTGTAGTGCTTGAGTAATGCGATATTGCTTTGGGCTGCAGGACGCCCTGGAGTCCGCCATGAAGAATGGACTTTGGGGACATGCCCTGCTGCTTGCCAGCAAGATGGACAACAGGACGCACGCACGGGTCATGACCAGGTGAGCGCTGTCTACGGTCCTTTCCAGGGTCGGCGTAGGGTTCAGTGTGGTCTTTATCAAATTGGACTGGCCTTGGTCAAGTTTTTAAACTTTTAAATCTATTTTGTTAGTATACAAACTGTGGATGTCTCCCCCTGCTGCTCAGGTTTGCCAACAGTCTGCCCATCAATGACCCCCTGCAGACTGTGTACCAGCTGATGTCTGGAAGGATGCCAGCTGCTGCAACTGTGAGTGTGATAAAGCAGGCGCGTGTGTGTGTGTGGTGGGCGGAGTGCGGGTGTGTGAGCGAGAGAGAGAGTGTGTGCGTGTGTGTGTGCGTGCGTGCGTGCGTGCGTGCGTGCGGTGGGCGTTGGGCGGAGTGCGGGTGTGTGAGAGAGCGTGTGGTGTGCGGGTGTGTGAGAGAGCGTGCGTATGTGGGTGTGTGGTGGGCGGTGGGCGGAGTGCAGGTGTGTGAGAGAGCGTGTGTGTGTGTGTGTGTGTGTGTGTGTGTGTGTGTGTGTGTGTGTGTGTGTGTGTGTGTGTGTGTGTGTGTGTGTGTGTGTGTGTGTGTGTGTGTGTGCGGTGGGTGGTGGGCGGAGTGCGGGTGTGTGAGAGAGTGTGCGTGCGTGTGTGTGTGTGTGTGGTGGGCGGTGGGCGGAGTGCGGGTGTGTGAGAGAGCGTGTGTGTTTGTGCACGTGCTTGCGTGTGCGTGCGAGCGTTTCTCTTTCTCTCTAAGGGTTTTTAACACTAGCCCATTTCTCTTGCATTCTCTGCTGTAGTGCTGTGGGGATGAGAAGTGGGGTGATTGGCGCCCCCATCTGGCCATGGTGCTGTCCAACCTCACACACGCTCTGGACCTGGACACCAGAACCATTGCCACCATGGGAGACACACTAGGTACGGGAAAATGCTGTCGTCTCCCAGCCCTTTCAAAAACGTCTTTGGCATAGCCCGGTTTTCATTCTCCTTGTCAGTAAATCGCCCTCGAAATTTTAAACTAAATATGAAGTTCTTTATGTATTTGTAAATGCATGCGTACACACACGTACAAACATGTGCACACAGCCTAGGTTTTACAGGTATCCTAGTTCTGGGTTGTGTTCTAAAAATAGTCTAAGTTTTCATGATACTTATTGGTTTAGACACTGCAGTCGGGTTGAAATTTTACCAAAGCAGCTGCCTAAGTCTGGCAGTAACAGCAGAGTGATGTCAGAGTCACATACAGCTTTTAAAATTGAACAATGTAAGTCTGCTGTAATGTAGTCTAAAGGATGGTGGTCCTGCCTTTTTTCCAGATTTACTTGTTTTAAAAAAAATTAAAAAAAGAATGTAAAACATTTTTTCGCAAACTATAAAATGTATTTCTACAACAATTACAAATGGTTAATTTGTGTACTGTGCAACATATTTATTTTCCTAAATTTGCCTCGCGTCTGTCACATGACCAGTCTGAAATGGCCAGTAAATCGCACGCTATAAACAACAGAATGAGTCATTTGTGCTTCTCACCAATCTCTTTCTGTTCTCTCCAGCCTCCAAAGGGTTAACCGACGCTGCCCACTTCTGCTACATGATGGCTCAGGTTGGACTGGGCGTTTACACCAAGAAGAGCACCAAGATGGTGTTGATCGGAGCCAATCACAGGTGCGACGGCTCTTTGACAGTGACAATACTACGCATTGCAGACGTAACACCGTCGGGTTCCGTTTGTGTCAAGACTTGAAAGTTGTATTGTGTATGCACAGGGAATGGCTACGAGGTGCTTACGTGCTACCGGGGTGGCAGTCTTAGTATAGTGGGTAAGGAACTGGGCTCGTAACCCAAAGGTTGCAGGCTTGATTCCCAGATAGGACACTGCCGTTGTACCCTTGAGCAAGATGCTTAGCCTGAATTGCTTCAGTATATATCCAGATACTATGTATCAAATGCAAAAACTGTAAGTCGCTCTGGATAAGAGCATCGACTTAAAGTCTGTAATGTAATGCGTAGAATCACAGACCCTTTTATCATACATAGCGGACCAAATTCCAAATTCCTGTTATGTTGTACAGCCGCATTAAATAGGGGCCATTCCTTCTTGTCCTGGACGTGTACATGTCGATAATTACAATAATGGATTCTATTTGTGCGTGCTTAATATTATGCTCTTAACACTGAGGGGTGGCTCAACTGAGATGTCCCTGTATATGACCCACCTGGGTTCTGCACGGCAGCCATTTTGAGGTGTAGATGGAGGGATTCATTTTCAGTCTCTTCATTACCCTCGATGCACGCTCTGCCCCTACAGTTTGACTTTCTTCAAGTTTGCGTCAAACGAAGCGATCCAGCGGACCGAGGCCTACGAGTACGCGCAGTCTCTGGGCTCCCAGCCCTGCTCTTTACCGAACTTCCAGGTCAGTGCTTCCCCCCTCGACCGTCTCCCCTCTGCAGGAATGGACTTCTTCACTTACAACCGTCCTGAAAAGCAACCGCTATTTCTGACGATCATTATCACGTTGCGTATTCCTATATCGGAACGTGGAGTTTGGCCAGGGAGGGTGTACTACGAAGCAGCAGGATTACTCAGTTAGCTGGTTAGCTGCGCTCAGTAAAACCGTGGAAGGCCTACTTTTTCGCAAGATTTGGGAGGGTTTCTCCAGCTGACTCAGTAATCCTGTTTGCAGTATACCCCCCAGGCCTGTGACTCTTCTGAGACTGATGTGTAAATGTATTCGATTAAAGCCTGAGAAAGTGTTTGGTTGGACATGCCCACACCCTACAGCCCTCAGAAGGCTGACTCAGACATGTTTATTACACCCAAGCCAATATTTCTGGTGTTTGTTTTCTCTTGTTAAAGCCGAGGGAAGTGGAGCGCTCTTTATTGGGCTGCTCGGTTTGATGTGTCCGCTGGGCGTCGGCTCCTTTCTCATCCTGCAGGTGTTCAAGTTCATCTACGCCTGCAGACTGGCTGAGGCCGGCCTCTCTGCTCAGGCCTTTCACTACTGTGAGGTCATCTCCAGAGCCCTGCTGTGTCTCCCCTCATACTACTCTCCTATCTTTATCAGCCAGCTTATACAGGTCTGTATACACACACACGCTCACGCTCACTCACACACACACACACACACACACACACACACACACACACCCTGTCTTTATCAGCCAGCTTATACAGGTCTGTATACACACACGCACACGCACGCACACGCACGCACGCACACACACACACACACACACACACACACCCTGTCTTTATCAGCCAGCTTATACAGGTCTGTATGCACACACACACTCGCACATGCACTGGTGTACTGTGTCTGTCACTACACTTCAGTAATAATTTATGAGGATATGTAAGATGCATATCATTATATCACATTATCATTTTAATCTGCTAAATAAGTAAATGATGCTAAATTGATGTCTGTGATGTGATCATGTATAACTGGCGTCGATCTCAGATGGCGGCGAAGCTACGCTTCTTCGACCCTCAGCTGAAGGAAAAGCCAGAACAGGAGCTCTTCATCGAGCCGGACTGGCTGGTGCACCTGCGACAGCTGGACGGCCAGATCAAGGTCAGTGTCTCAACTGCACAATACACACCGACTACTGTAAGGATGCATTCAGGGTATGAAGTTAACTTTTTCAACCACTGGCCAGAGTGGCTTGTGAATTCAAAAAATCACCAGCCATTTTCAACATTTTACCAGCCACATCACCTTTTACAATACAAGACAACCTGGTTGGTTACCGGCCAAAGTGGCTTCTAGAGTAAAAATCTTGCCAGCCACGATCAAAACTTTACCAGCATTTGGTTGGTGGCTGGTGTTAATTTCACACCTTGACTGTACGGCTGCATTACTGTACCACGTCTTTACAAACTCATCAAGATGGTACAGGACTGACTAAATGTGTGTGAGAACCATTACCATGTGATCTTGAACTCTGAAGTGAGAAACAGATTAAAATACAAATTAAAGTTTTATTTTTACGGGATTATTCCGCAGACATTCCGCAAATAATTGTTTGAAAGCATAATTAGTTACTAACCCTTATTATGAAACCTGGGAAAATCAAAGCCAATCACCAAGGCAGGTACAAAGCACTGGGTGGTTTGCTTCATGGTCCCGCCTCTTATTTTACGCTTGCACATTATAGGTTTTATAGTGGATGTGGGCTTTTATTGTGTAGTCATTCATTGGAAGTTCAGTGGTCCGCAATATACCAAATACTGTAGTTTTATAACATATAGCTAGCATGTACATCATATTGCTAGTTAATGATCCTCTCTTCTAGATGTGATTAATTAATGACCGATAGATGTTTTTGGCAAAATAAATAGCAGGATTGGAAAATTCCGGAGTACCACGCAGAGCTATTATTACTATACCCCATTTCAAACCATGTGGTTGCCAGTTTTTATCGGTACTGTTGTAGTGAAATCAGTTAATTAAGACCAGCTGATATACAGGTTTATAGCATTAGCTGTCAGTAACATTAGCTCTCAGGAGCAGGTGGCTATGCTATCATGTAGGAGCGGCAGTGACACTTTGACCTCTGTTCATCTGTGGCTCCACACGTGGCACACAGCGCCCCTACAGGTCAGGTTAATTCTATTCTCAGCAGAACAGCTGCTCTGGACGTGTGTGCAAATGTAGGAAAACTACTATCCGGCATACATAGTGTGACTAGTGGTTGCACAAATGTATACATTTAAACAATGAACAGCCAGTTGCTACCACGCATAACAATACTTGTAAGCGTGTGCATTCTGTTTGTTATTTCATTTTATGTAAACAGAATATAACTTTTTCAAGTGTTTTCAAATGGTTATATTTTCAAGGAGAGAATATTCAAAGCATTTTTGGGAATAATTGACAGCCCTAGTGCAGATCGCATAACAGCCAAGAGTACACACAGCCCAGAGTGCACTAGTTATACCCAAACACATCAGCCATAATTTCCACCTTTTTTTTTTGTTTGTTTCTTGAGCCTCCACTTCATTGGTAAACAAACCATTACTAAAGATGAAGGCTTCTTTGCCATATGACTGAGTAAAGGCGGAAGTTGCATTTTTAGGTTATTGTTTAGTAAGTAATCACTAGTCATATCAGTAGTAGTGTCCACAATTGTTACGTCTATGGCTGTAGTGCCTCTAAACATTGGATTTTCAGTGTGTGCACCGGATTCTTCTGCCTCCTACAGGACGGGGTGATATCCTACAGTGCAGATAGGGCCACGCCCCAGCAGTACGCTTGCAGTACCCCCAGCTCTGAGTTTGACCAGCCCAGCCCTCAAGACCCAATGGGGGTGCCCCAGGACGTCGGGGGCCATGCCCCAGAGAACCCCTTAATGTCCTCCCTGATGCCCAACCCAGGGCCCCAGCACATGGCAGGGGTACAGCTCATGCCCCCAGGTATACAGCAACGTGTCTGTGTCTGTTTGTGTGTGTGTGGCTGTCTCAGTTATTTGTTTAAATCTCTTAAAGGGATAGTTTAGAATCTTGAACATAATGTCTCAATTACGACTTACCCATGATGTAGTTGATTGATAGAAACCATTTTCCACAGAGAATATAGGTCAGCACAAAGTAAAGGATTCAACGATAGTTTGACTTAAAAAATGATGGTATAAACACTCAAAATAACCCCGATAGACTGTCGTCGTTTTTTATTTGCTTTGGGTGCACTGTGGAGTGTTTAAGTGTGTTTGTTGGTGGATGCTACTGGTTACCATAGAGTTGCGCTAGCATTAGCAATGTGTGTATGTCCAAAAGAAGGGACCGCATGGAATTGGCTGAAAATGGTTTCCATCAATCAACTACATCATGGGTAAGTCGTAATTGAGACATTATGTCCAAAATTCCGAACTATCCCTTTAAATCCTTGTGTATGATGTAATGTCTTTGAATATGGAAGTAACCGTGTGCCTGGTCCCTCTCTCTCAGCACCCCCTAATATTCTGGAGGACGGGATGCCCTCCATGCCCCAAGTTCTGCCCCCCTCTGACGGAGTCCCCTTCTACCCTGTACCACCTGCTCAGCCTGGCATGGTCCCTGGCCCTCTGCCTGTCCTAGAGTGCCAGGTACCTGGGTTCCCCCCTCCAGGGCCAAGCTACCCCCCGCCCTACCACCCTGAACAGCCAGAGATGTACCCAGGATCCCCAATGCCCCCACAGATGCCCCCACAGATGTCCCCCCAGATCAGCCCCACGGAGCCTCACCCTCCACCCCTCGAGCACCAGTTCCCCCACCAGACCTCCCAGCCCTCCTCCCCCTCCCGGACCAGCTTCCCCCCACAGATGGACTTCTATGACCACATGGCACACATGGTGAGTTCCTCAGGGGACTGTATCGGGGCCCATTTGACAGCTCTCTGTCTCTCTTATCTTTGTCTGTTCAACGGTTTAGTGTTCTGCAGGGTATGAATTTTTTTTAACCCCCTGGCCAGAGTGGCTTGTGCATTTTAAAAATCACCAGCCATTCTCAACATTTTGCCAGCCACATTACCTTTTACAATATAACACAACCTGGGGTGCGTTTCCCAAAAGCATCGTTAGGCTAAGACGTCGTAAAACCCTTCGTACGAAGCTTCTTGAACTTTGGGTGCATTTTCCAAAGGCATCTTAACTTAAGACTCTCTTAGAAATGCTCGTAGATTAACGATTACTCCAGACCAGTCGTAGACGGTTAAGTGCGTTTTAGCCCAGAAATCACATACTTTATTAGATTTTTCGTGTTGATGTTCATTTCATTTTACGGTTACCATAAGCACTGATTGTTTATTTGTATAGTGATGTTTGATGCAACAATATTTACGTTTATTTATTTAGTTTTAATTTACTTATTTTTATATATTTGGAAATTACCCATGAAAACCATTCCTTAAATAGCCCTATAAATAAATAAGTTTGAGACAAGTAAAATCAGTGTGAAAAATATTTTATTTCAAAAAGAAACGTGCCAAACCGGCCATGTATTGGGCATCACAATGGGGTTCGCGTCTCCCAATCTATCGCCCCCTCCTCCTTTCCTATCAGCAGCACCACAGACAGAAGTACAGAGATGTAAAATCCAGGGATCAGAAAGGAAAAGTCCTGCTATGCGTTTCTTCCACCCATGAACTCCGCTACCTGATTTCACTAATTGCTTCTACCTCCTGGCTGAAGAATTGTGCAAATGAGCAAATCCAGGTGATTGGAACAAAATACTGGGGAGGACTGCGCGTTCACGCTTTAAGAACTGTTTTGGGAAACACGTGTTACAAATTAAAGGGCCATCGTAGAATCGCTCGTTGAAATCGCACTTAACCCTAAGATTGATCGTTATCGGGAAACGCACCCCTAGTTGGTTACCGGCCAAAGTGGCTGTTGGAGTAAAGATTTTGCCAGCCACAATAAAAGTTTTACCAGCATTTGGCTGGTATGTTAATTTCACACCCTGGTTTTGTGACACAGGGCAGTGCTGTGTTTTTATATGGTTAACCGCCTATTTCTGTCTGGCTTTGTCTGATCAGGGTCCAGGAAGAAGGTCCAGAACCACTTCACAGTCCTCATCACACATGGTAGGGCCCAGCCCCTGGACTTTCTGCTCTCTCTCTCTGCCAGCTCGTTTCCCTCCTTCCCTCTCTCCATCCTTCCACTCCAGCGTTTCCTCCTCACTCTCACCTTTGACCTCTCCCGTCGCTGCTCACAGACCGCGGTTCTTCCTGTGTCATTGCTCTTGCCCATAACCCTCCTCGCGGTTTCCCAGGGAACAGCGCGGTCCGTCTCTCTCTCTCTCTCAGGCGGCTGCGCTGACGCGCGTCTCTGGAGCTCACGCCCTCTCGCTTGCCTTCTGTTGACCGCAGGCTCCTGGCAGAAGATCGCGCACCACCTCCGAGTCCTCCACTCACTCCATGGGACGAGAGCGGAGCAATTCGGCAGCGATGCAGACCTCGCCCCCTCCCCCGCCCATACCAGAGCAGCACCCCCACAGGGAGGAGCCCAAAAAGATGAAGAAGGACTCCCCTAAAAAGGTGGGTGATAATTACCTCAGAGAAGTACCGCAGTACCTCACCTATCTGAATGACTGTGCCTCTATCTGTCTGTACTCAATGGGTCTGTCCATCAGTATGGACTATCTGATTGACTGAGCGCCTCTCTATCTGTCTGTCCTCAATGGGTCTGTCCATCAGTATGGACTATCTGAATGACTGTGTGCCTCCATCCGTCTGTACTGAGTCTGTCCCTCTCTCAGGCAGGTGGAGGCGGCTGGTTGAACTGGCTTTATCGCAAGGGGAAGAATGAGGCTCACTTGCCTGACGACAAGAACAAATCGGTGAGGGGGCTCCGTCTGTCTTCATTTAGGTTATCCATATGGAAACTGGGTCGGATCCACTTTCCATATGGATCGGGCCAGAGGTGTGGACCAAATTAGCTGAGTTGAAATTTGCGTGTGTACGTGTGTGTGTGTGTGTGCGTGCACGTATGCATATGCATGTTTGTGTGAGAGAGAGATGTGCGTGTGCCTTTTGACTTGAACCAATCAATTTATCAATGGGAGTGTAATTAATTTTTAAGTGCCTGGACAGGTAAAAAGGTAAAGTTAAAGGTAAAGCTTGAGTTTCTTAATTTAATATTCAGTTGCCTATTCTCTTGTCATTTGTGATGAGAAACTGTTCATATCACCACTGACCCTGGGAGTCTGCCTGCTCCCTCTCTGCTCCCAGCACTCCTGGTTCTGCACATTTTTGCCCTCATGAAATCCTGTCTGAGAGCGAAAGCTTGGGGCTGAGGCTTGCATGTATTCATTTTGGTTTGTGGTTTTTTTGTTTGTTCATTTATTCCTGCTGTTTTTACCTCTCACACTTGGGAAGGTGTCCATTCACTTCCTTTCATCGACCATGTCAGGATTATCTATTGGAAATTGTCACAAACAACGTTTTCTCAAACTGTAACGGAATGGTTGAACTTGATCTGATTCTAGTTATGGAATTGTATCATTTTATTTTGCTCCATCAGATCGTTTGGGATGAGAAGAAACAGAAATGGGTGAACTTGGATGAACCAGAAGAGGAGGTAAGGATTTACTCATCAGTCTAAATGGTGTGTGCATGTGAGGTGGGGCGACTGCACTCACGGGCTGTGGTGTGTTGCTTTTTCCCCACAGAGCAAACCTCTTGCACCACCGCCCTCAAGCTTTCCAAAAATGGGGCCTCAGATGGGACTGGGAGTGCCTGGCGGGCCCCCCAGCGGGGGACCCCCTGTGAACATATTCTCCAGGAAAGCAGGTGAGATGTGGGAATGTTTGGCCAGGCTCTGCCTGAATTCCTTAGTGGCATTGACTGCTTCCCTGCAGCAGCGGTATCGCTGGAGTTCCTGGTGGAAAACGCTGCTTCCCCCTCAGGACTTTGTGTGTGTGGTGAGGTCGGCCTTTTCCCACCTCTCACCTGAGAACGTCTCGCCTTTCGCAGGTGGCACGAGGGGGCGGTACGTGGACGTCCTGAACCCGGGCGGAAACAGCGCCAGGCCCGTCGGTTTAGCCCCTGCCCCGGCGGATCTCTTCGCTCCCCTGGCGCCCATGCCCATGCCCGCCAACCTCTTCGTACCAGGCGCAGGTCTGCCCTTGTCTGATTACTTTTCCTTCCCGATTTCACCGCAAAAAAAAAGTCTTAACAAGTGTTTTAGTCTTGTAATGAGACTTAGAATCTTGTTTTTCGTCTCTAAAGTAGAGAATATTAGCTTGTTTTTATGGAAGCATATCTGCGCCAAAATTCAAATGAGAATGCAAATTGGCGATTGCATTTCGTTCACATTCGATGTGCGCAAAAACCATGACATAATTCAAATGAAAATGTAAAAGGACATTTTGCGTTTTCATTTTCAAGTTAATGTACGCCCTTTATCTGACAATTTGAAAATGTTAATGCAAATCCATTTCACATTTGTTTTTTCTCGCCCTCTACGACACAACCCTGCCATAATTTAAATGAAAATTGAAAACCACATTTGCATTAGCAGTTTCTTATTGCAATCGCATGATCCATGACAAAAAGGAAATGATAATTCAATTCGCCATTTGGATAAAATTTTATAATAAAATAAAAATATAATTTAAAAAAAATAGTGTTAATGTCCATTTGTTTTAATCTGTAGCCTAGGCTATGTTGCTCCATGACTAGGCTAAATATAGATTATTAGGCTACGGGTAAAATTTCCAAGGTTGATGGGCCTGTAGGGAGATCAAAGTCGGGGTTGTGCCCCAGGGTCGTTTCCCCAGTGTTTTCACCCAATACTAAAAGAAGCTCAATTGCTGTGTCTTTCAGTCTTTTACTGCCATCTGCTGTGTAAAGACATGAATGGCAGTCTACAAAAGACTATGCGAATATATCTACACAGGTTTTTTTAAATTATATATATTTTTTAATTAGCTTATAGGCCTACACCATACAAAATAATCCACCGTTTTTGCAGGCTGTGTCTCGTTTCGATCGCTGTCTCAGGCTTTTTGTGGACTACCGTACCTTTGCTCTGCACATAGCCTAAGGGTAGGCTAAGGCTATTTAAAAGAAAACAATAATTAATAGAAATTGTGATGGAAATGCCCACGGTGAAAAGGGTAGCACATTTTCAGGCATAGCTTGCCATGAATAGCCGGCTGGTTTTGACCTTAACTGTACTCAAACCTGTAACATTAGGCTAGTTACCACGCCAGATTAACGAAAGCAGGGGAACATATCTAAACTGTTAACTAAGTTAACTTAACATTGGGCTGGCTATGGCTCTTCGTAACTTTTAGGCTACCTCGTTTCCTTTTTAATTCTTATCATTTAGCCTATAATCACCCAACACAGCGATATGTCCTAGTTCTCTATCTAGCCTGGTAACTGCCTGATGACTGAAATCAGACAACCACTGAAGTTGAACCATAAATTCAGTGGTTTGAACGGTCCCCTGTAACGCCCCTTTCTTCGAGGCCCCGCCTTGATGGGCATGCTTTCACAGTTTGCATGTTCAGTTCGGAGTTTTGGCAGGGTTTTTGCGTGACCACGCGGAAATGATAATGTAAACGGATGCAATACCATTGCATTTGAATTATGTCACTCTTGTGCCGCAAAGCATGAAAACGATATGTTAAATGGCAAATTGAATTATTTCCTTTTTGTCATGGATCATGCGACTACAATAAGAAACTGCTAATGCAAATGTAGTTTTTAATTTTCATTTAAATTATGGCAGGGTTGTGTCGTAGAGGGCGAGAAAAAATAAATGCGAAATGGATTTGCATTAACATTTTCAAATTGTCAGATAAAGGGCGTACATTAATTTGAAAATTAAAACGCAAAGTGACCTTTTGCATTTTCATTTGAATTACGGCATGATTTTTGCGCACATCGAATGTAAACGAAATGCAATTGCCGATTTGCATTTTCATTTGAATTTTGGCGCGGATATGCTTCCATATGTTTTAAGTTACTTTTTGCTTGACAAGTGAAATTCTTACCCCACTGGCAAAACTTGAAATGAGTAAAACTATCTCACCCCATTGGCTTTTTGTCTTATTTAGCAAAAAAAAGTAACAGAAATAATATTCTAAAGTCTAAATATAACATTGAAATGCTTGTTAAGATTTGGTTTTTGCAGTGTTGTGTTCAGATTATTTGGGTCTTTTGGAAGAAGGTAAAGCGAGTGTTGTGAGTGTAAGGGCATATCGGTGAGAATGAGGGATCACAAGGAGGTGCTGAAGGAGGCCTTTGTTCTGTCTGCAGCACCAGAGGAGCATCAGCCCATGGAGGGGAGCGTTGCGGAGACCGGAGGTAACCCAGAGCAGGACCACCCTGTCCCAAGCACCGCCCCCCAGGTGAGACTTGAACCGTTTTGGGATGAGGGAGAGGGGGGACAGTGGAGTACATGTACAGTAACATGCAGTGGTTAATGTTAGCGCAGCGTATGGACGTGCTTTATTTAAAATGGGTCTGGTCAATTTCCCCCACCCCGTGTGTGATTCACGTGTTGGAATTCTAATGTTGCAGATGTTCAACCCAACACTGTACCCTCCTGGCCCAGAGGGGGCAGCGGTTATGGATGGCACTCAGTCAGGGGAGGTGAGACACATTTCTGACCTTCTCTAGAACAGTCTTTGATCCAGGGGGCTGCTCATCCTACCATTCTATGCCCATGCCCCATTGCAACATGGAGTCTGACTCGAATTCTGAGCATCCAGTCATCAGGCTACATCCCCGTAGGGTCTTGTGTGCAAGTAGCTTCTCTTAACCCTTGGCAATCCATTAACATGCAACAGAAGTATAATGACCATGTTTTATCTCTAATCAAATTGGGCCAAATTAGCTGGGTTGATAATTAGGGTCATGCTGTGTGTGTGTGCATGTGTGTGTTTGCGTGAGTGAGTGAGAGAGACGGTGAATGTGCGTGTGCCTTTTGACTTGAATCAATCAATTTATCAATGGGAGTGTAATTACTTTTTAAGTGCCTGGACAGGTAAAAAGGTAACATTCTGGCTTGAGTTTCTTAATTTAATATTCAGTTGTCTATTCCCTTGTCATTTGTGATGAGAAACTGTTCATATGACCACTGACCCTGGGAGTCTGCCTGCTCCCTCTCTGCTCCCGGCACTTAAAACTCCTGATTCTGCACATTTTTGCCCTCATGAAATCCTGTCTCAAGAGTGGAAGCTTGGGGCTGAGACTTGCATGTATTAATTTTGGTTTGTGGTGTTTTTGTTTGTTCATTTATTCCTGCTGTTTTTAGCTCTCGCGCTCTAGCTCAATGAGTTCTTTATCACGCGAAGTGAGTCAGCATTTAAACCAGGTACATCCAGCTGGGCTTTGGGAGCCCCACCCTGCCCATCCGTCATGCCCTGCGTCACGCCCCCCACCCTGCACATGCCACACAGCACACATATGCACCCTCTGCCTCTAGCACGACGAGTCCAGGCAGGGCACTGAGCTTGGACCAGCCTTATCAGTGCTCTGTCTGGGTAAAAGCCAAGTGGCACTAAAGAGCTCTCCAGACTTGTGATGGTGCTTTCAAGCACTGGTCTGGGTTCAGTTGAACCAGCCAAATTCAGCTCATTTCAGCTATCCAGGATCAGTGCTTGGAGGTGCTTTCTGTCTATAAGCTAACTTCAGTGAGTGGGTTGAGTCAATGAGTCAATGAGAACTGGCTCTCTGTGAAATGAATGGCCTCCCAATTTCTGATCTGATAATCAAGCACCTTCAAGACACCTGTAAAGGGTGAAATTAAGAGTACCAGATCGGACATTAGGATAACCTCACTGTTGTTCCTCCTGTGGCATTGCTGAAGGCAGAGCCATCATTGCCCCTGGCTTTGTCACTCCATATATGGCCATGTGTGCATGCCTACATTTAACCCTTCACGCTCTGCATGCTTGTGATTAACATCAGTGGGCGTGTCCATCAGCTCCCGCCTCATCACCACGCCACTGTGGAATTGGGTGGGAGGGCCTTGTTGAGGTCACATGGCCTTTCTGTTGGGGGGAGCCAAGAGCCAAATCGAGCATCATGGGTAAACTCAGCTGTGGTGCTGTTAATAATCCCTTTCCTTACTCCATCGGTCAGAGGTAGGAGGGCGGGGCTAAAAATTCAAACCTGAAACCTCTGTTCAGATCAAAAACTTGAGTGATTTTCATTTTTCACTTGTAAAACAAAAAGACTTCAAAACATTTTTTTAAAATTTAAAAAGCCTCCTTCCAGACCTATGGAATAAATGGGTAACTTCCTCTTGGCCATCATGACTCATGACTGTTTTCTGCAGGCTCCACCACAGCCACCTGCCCAGGGAGGCCCACCCACTGGAGGTGTGACTTTCTACAACCCCTCCCAGTTTGCACAGGTGAGACATCCTATCCTGAAGTTCCTTCAACAGTGTGGGTTTTGTTATTAATTCACATAATAGTACATACTACGCTAGATTTATACATGATAATGAAGTTTACACAACATACCTCCATAAACCCTTGGGATTTTTGGATTTAAATAAATGGGAATATTTAAAACGATGAAAGTATGCTGCAGTTTGGGGTCATTTTATACAGCGAGTGGTTGGAACGGGGCTAATCGGCTGTATTGCCTTGTGATCTGTTGACCGTGGCATCACTTTAATATGACAGCTATGACGCTAATGTGGTGCATTATTTTTGGCTCTTTCAGCCAAGTGCCCCGTCGGGAGGAGGCCGACCGGGTCGGTTCGGTCAGAGGAAGTACCCGGCGCTGAAGTAGAGTCTGCCAGCTGAAGAGGTGTTCTGGTTCTGAATCTGACTGTCAGGCTTTGTGACGCTCACTGCCCCCGATGTTTAAATAAAAAGCACATGCATTAGCTTCAATTCCGTGCTCATATAATACGCCATTTTGTATGATCAAGGCTTTATCAGATTCTCATTTCAGTCTTAATATCTTCAGGTTCTTTTTTTGTGCCCGTGGCATACAGTTATATATGTCCAGTTAGCACACGCTGGAATACCCCAGCAGTTTTCTTGGAGCTTCAGAGGCCCTTTTCTGCAGTACGTACCATGTGACCCAGGCCTTCCAGTGAGCTTCACAGGCATGCGAGAGCACTTCATCGTTGTTTGATGATGGCGCGGGAAGCCTGGAGTCAACCATCAGCGATGTTGAGATCAGCCTTACCACCTCATAAAATTAAATATTGACATGTCGACACCTGGAGTCAGGATGATTACTACAGGACCTTGTCTTGGGGTGCAAAAAAAGCTGTAGTATGTTCATTTTATGAGGACATGTTTAAGGACGGCTTACTTTGTGTACAGCCAGTTAGTGTCACTGTCCTGACAGTCTGCTGAACACCAATCAGAGCCATGAATTCTATTGGATCCTGTCCACTATTTCATCACAAGACGGAAAGATTTTTTGTGAGTTTTTTTTTTTTTTTTCCATCTTAAGTTTAAGTGTAGGTGAACTTTCAGTTCAGTGCCACTGAGTGGCCTGAATCCCCGCCCATACCCCCCCCCCCCCCCTTCTCACTGTGTGATTACCTTGTTTTTAATCCTCCAGTACCTGTGTAGTTTCTTTGGTGTCCCTGAACGTGCTTCTGAGGTAAGAGAGCAAGCAAGGTCTGTCAGAGCACGGAAGTGTGTGAATTTTTAAGTGCAATATTTTTTTTTTCCATTTCCCCCCCCCCCATGTTCCCAAATATAAATTAGACATTTACTAGAGGGTGAAAAAGCATAGTTAAGTTAACATAACAAAATCATAACTAAGGCTCCGATAGTACAGTAGCCTTGAATGTTAACTTTTAGGAGTGTTGAAATGTTGTTCATTTGAAATATTTATTGAAATTGCCTGCCCATTATTGGCCATGGTCTTAATGAAGCTCGACTGTAACAATTCTGAAGTCCAAGAGAAATGGCAGATCTTACAGGAACTATGAAAGAGTACCATTTTTACAGCAGGTTTCAGGGCTGAACACCATTTTTAATTGTCATAAATCTATCCAAATATTTGTATATCTGATTCAGATTGTATTTATGACCTGTAGTCAAAGTGTGCAAAGCGACTAATATTTCTGAGTTAACCTTGAAATGCAGTTAATCTCTACATTTACACCTTGATCATTTGTATCAAACGCTTCAGTGTATAAAATATCATGGAAGTATGTCAAGTGAGGAGATCATCCATTTTGCGCTATCCCCAGTCTCCTACAATTTATCTTTTCTTTAGGCTAACTGTTGTGATTAATCTCTCCCCCCATGTCATCTGTAATGTATCCAGAATCCTTTGCTTCAATATAGTTTCTGAAGCTGAGTTTCCATGTAGACTGCTGAATACTTTTAATTCAAATTGTTTCCTTTATTTGAAGGAAGCTCTTGATTTTCCTAAGTGTTTAGAATTGACATTGTAAAATTCTTGACAACAGAAGCAAAACTTAAAACAAATGATAATAAAAATATTTTTGCGCTCTTGAGCACTTTGAAAGTATGTGTTGTGTATCTGTGTAACCTTTGTGATTGTCCTACTCATTTCTAACTAGTGTGGCTTGTTGATTGTCCTGGACTGTAGGCCTACACTCAGATTCGTTCAGCATATCTAACACTTTGGACTGTTCATAAGGTTGATCAACCCATTTTCTCAGTTTAGTTTAATCTGTTTATGCAAAATTACAATGTGAGATTGTTCTAAAACTATTATACCTTATAATTTGGTTAGTCAAAATTGAGTTCTTGAATCTGGGGAGCTGATACCGGAAGTGATGGACTTTGCAGACCTCCCTCCCTATTGTGGATTTAGAAGACAATTGTCATACTAGCTTTTATACAAGAATGGAAATATCCCTTGAAAGTTAATGACAACAAAACCAGGATACACTGCGACCCGGCTTATGTTATAGAATTGCCGATCAGGAAATTTTGGACAGGATCAGCTGCCTTGCCTTGTATTGTATCTGCTTCGATAATGCACTGCAAAGTTAATAGCAAAGGCGGAGGAAGAGGTCCAACTTCGGGGCTGGAACGTCCGCACTTGGAACGTATTAGACAGACAACAGGCACTCATTGAATGACTGGCGGTCAATGGAGTTTTTACAAAACAGTTCGCTAAATGGGTCATTATCAGACAGACGAAATCAAAAGTCTCCCTTTTCTTTTTCGATTATATATGCCTAGGTTGTCAGGACCCAGTACTACTACTTATTTTTATACAGTCTATGCTTACAACCCGTTATGATTTTGACTATCCAACGAAAACCAACTTTAAATCCGGCTAGCGCCGGTCAGATGCACGCCACTCTAAGCACACGTTATGTAACTTTAGTTGCTAAGCTAACTGAGAACACTACTGCACATGCCTGTGCCTGATCACTTCCTCTTGTGCGGACAAAAAAAATCCAATGGGGAAAAGCGCCAGTTGCGTATATTGTAATATCTAAAATCTTTGTTAATAGCCTCTGGGAACCATAGACTGTATAAAAAAAGCTGGGAAACAGCCACAGAACTGGAACCCGCTTACATGCATTTCCTAAATTGGGAACGAAGGAGCTGTTTCATTTACCGTTTTCAAGTCGGAAATTCTTCCGGGTCAAATCCTATGAACTAGTCATAGGTTAAATCATCTGCAACTATGTGCCGCGTTGCTAAGGAAGTGATTCTATGAGTCTCTTATGGCATCTTGTACATTCACAGATAACATTTAATGTGGAGCGTATATAATCTTCTGTACATGCTGTGGAAGCCTATCCACGTCGTGTAAAGGGCGGTGGATGTATTCACATTTAGTGCGCAACAAGGCGCCTCCAACAATTTCATTTTCCAACCCAAAACAAGGTAAGCTACCAAACTAAAATAGCACAAAATAGGCACTAGCTGTGTGTTTTGCTAGGTTGCTATCACGTTCGATACTGTCTCTACTGACACTGTATTAGGACCCGTAACGTTAAATAAAATCATAATCTATTCGCAACCCATACTTCACTTAAAGGTTGAACCTAGTCACATAACGATGCAGGTTTTTTGTAACGTTACTGACCAGTTGGCACTAGGCTAACGTTAGCTACTTATTTTCTGTTGCCAGTTAGTTGGCTTTAACTTAAGCTAAGTTAGTTAGCAAAACATTGCCATTAGCCACGGTCGGTAACAACGTTTAATTTTTTATATGATTTAAGATGTTTTAGCTATTTCTACAGGGTTTTTACTAAAAAACAGTCCAGCCGGTTAGCTAGCTTGGCTACCAATCAAGTGTGACATGGGCTTTGTATTAGTCGATAAGTTATTGTCACGTTACATGTCGCTATGTAAGTTTTGGACAAATGGAACTGAGCAACTGTCAGGCTACTAGGTAAAAGTGTTGTGCTTGTGTGTTCTGCGTGTCTGAGAATGCAGGCAGTGTTAAGTTACGGATTTAGTTAAAAGATGCGCAAATTCCGATACTTATTAGTTATTAAATTGAATCTCATGCAGAACTGCAGCATTTTTCTTGTTTATTTTACATTTCTATATGTGATCGTATTTATTAAACATACAATGGCCTAACGTTACCTGGATGACCACATTGGCAGGTGATGTCCTGAAACACATTGCATTTGTGCATAGCTAAATGGTAAAATGTAATTGTTACCTTGCAGAAGTGGATGATGTGAATATTGGCTGAACTGGCTGTGGTTCAAACTGTAACCACGGCCCAGAACTCTCCTGACGGCCTGATGGTGGAGCAGACTTGCAGAGATGCAGAGGAATACACCTGTGGCAAGCTCTGTAGTGACACGTGAGATTCTCCGCTGAGTAGATGGAGCAAGTCAGGAATGCAAGTCCATGTTCCATAGAGCACCCTCTCCAACCCAAGCCTACTGCGCGAATGAAGGATCAAACCGTCTCCTCTGCAAGGCAGCGGAGGAGGGGTAATAAGGCCAGTCAGGAGAGTCTGAATGACCACACAGGGACCGGGTCCTCCACAGACTCCCTCCAGGATGGTGGCACGAGCCGGCCTGTCTTCAGCAGCACTGCTTCTCTCCAGAACGAGCAGAACGCCGTGGACGGTCTTCTCGGCGAAAGCTCCACAGATGCTCCCTTCTCCATGGGGCAGGAGGACAGCCTCTCCGAGACCAAGAAAAGGAGCCCTGATCTCTGCGACCCGGCAAGGCAGCGCGCGAGGTCCGCCAAGGCCCGTCTCTCGCCTCGTCCCTCTCCCGCTGCAGAGCTCTGCGCTGCTTCCACGTCCTTAAGGACAGCTAATGAGATTGACAGGGATTGTGAGGATTATGACGCAGTGGTCAGAGGGGGTTTGGAGCGCTTGCACAGGAACCACTGTGCCAGCCAGCTTTCGGAGACCATGGTGTCTGACAACACCTCCCTCAACTCCATGAAGTCCTCCTTCAGTGTGCTCAACCCCATTCGACCCAAGGATGCAAGAAACAGGTAAGGGCCGTCTTCCACTGTTCTCTGCTGTGATATTGCTGGTCCCAAACTGGCTTCAGCCTCAACTTCCTGTCTAGCAACCAAGCTCTTCCACATTTGTGGCAGTTCTTCTGATTTATGAGAGTGGTTTTTTAAAAAACAATTTACTGAAGTTATTGAGGCTTGCAATTATAGAATTCTCCGTATCTGTGGTCTGAAGGATTGATCTTGTTCTAGGCTTTAAAGGCTTCAAACGATATGTAATTTTCTTCACTTGAAAGATTTAGAAAAGCACTGTCATGCAGGTTTGTTGTTTTGCTAGGCTCTACATTCCAAACGGAGAATGTAGAAATAAGAGCCTTTCAAAGAAACCTGCTTGAAACCTTCTGAGGATTGTGCAGAAAAAGACTTTGTTCTGTAGACCCTGCATATCAATAGCAAGTATCTGAACTAATTACCCAGGCAACTGCTTGCCTGTTTTGTTGTCTACCATGTTTCTGACACTGCAGCTGAAAGAAGACAGGGGCAGTGAGGAGAGTAAGATTAGGCATCTGAGAGAAGAGTGCTGCAGAGAGAGTAGAGGGATTCTGAGAGTAGAATCGGCGAATGAACAGACACATTCTTGGCTGTGACCGAACATGATCCCTGTTCCCTGCCCCCTGTCCACTCAAACCCCTGTCTACTATGTGCCCTTTTTTCTTTCCAACTATTGAGTGAAGTTTTTTTAATTTTTTTTATTGAGAATATCAATCAGGTTTATCAATATCAATCTGAAGTTCCCTAACAGGAAAATAAAAAGTTATTCTCTTCTATTCTATTACATATGACAATGGTTACAAAGTGTAGATTATGAATGAAGATAGAATTAACAAAAATAAAAAAAGAGTAGTTCGTAATATGGCCGTTCTTGTACTACAAGTTGTAGTTTTTACTTCCGGTTTACTTCCTGAAATATCCAGATGAGTGTGAATCCCCTCAACAAAACCCCGGAAAATAAGGGTTTCATCCTGGGATTTTAAGTGCCCCCATTTGTGAGAAAAAGTCGCCCGCTCAAAAGCTTTTTGACAAAGTTGACTCAAATATGCGCCCTCAAAGGGCTGAAGGGATCATATTCGGTCACGGCCCTTGGCTTTGGCGCTCGGCGTGTGTGCTTGACATTCCCACTGCTGTCTCTTTGTCTCTCCCTGGTGGTTTGGTGGTTCAGAAGCTTCCTGGAGGGCAGTGTTTTGGGCCATGGCGCATTGCTTGGGGCGGGTGAGCTCGACCGATACTTCCCTGAAAGAAGACTTGGAGTCTATATAGTCACATGGAACATGCATGGAGAGAAGGTAAATCATTATTATCATTTCATTAAGCAGATAAGCAGATAAGCCCACAGGCTCTCTGTCACATTTTTACATGCGTTGAGAAATCATCAATAATATGCCTTTTAATATTTCAAATATCTGATCCTCAGGAACTTCCCACCAACCTGGATGACCTTTTGCTCCCCATGGATACTGAAGTTGCTCAGGATTTGTACGTCATAGGAGTTCAGGAGGGCTCTGCTGACAGGTATTCAGTCAAACCTTCAAATATGTGCACACGCTGTCAAGAGTAGAGCTGATGTTTCTTCAGTATAGCTTAATAAAAATTAAAAATTAAAATAAAAAACTGAATAATGTAATAGGTTAAATCACCGGTAAACAGGTCTGTCTTGTGATTTTTCTCTAACCAGGAGAGAGTGGGAGATTCGCCTGCAAGAAGCACTGGGGCCGTATTATGTCATGTTGTATGCTGTTGCTCACGGGGTGCTATATCTCAGTGTTTTCATTCGCAGAGACCTGATCTGGTTCTGTTCAGGTGGGTTTCCCTGTAGCTACTGCATTTCTTCCATCCTCTGTACTTCATTATTTTAAATGGCTCCGGTTGGTAATAGGAGGTTCTCTTGCTGTGTGTGCATGTCTTTAGTCATGCCTCTTCATGAATATTTATGAGTCAGCAAACCTCAACAGCGAATCACAATGACAGAACTTTCAATGTTAAGAATGCAACACTGACCCACCGATCAGTATAGACAGTCTGTGGTTTCCTGTTCTGTGAGCATCTAGCTTCATGGCACGGCCAGCAAAACGGCGAATCCCACATCAGCGATGACGAGACTTTCTGGATGCCGTTCGTAGACGTGGATATGCGAGAATGTGAAATTGCGTGAATATATTCATTGGCGATGATCTGACATTTTCCTCCAGCAGAAGTGGAGCACGCCACGGTCACGACGCGCATTATCTCACAGATCAAAACCAAAGGTGCAGTGGGAGTGAGCTTCACCTTCTTCGGCACTTCCTTCCTCTTCGTCACTTCCCACTTCACCTGTGAGTATGCGATTGTTTTGATGTACTCTGCTGGTCCAGCAAACATTTGTAATAGACTTTAACCTGGATGAAGATGATCTTGCCTCCTACGTCCGTTGAGATCACTTGTGTTGGCAAACAGTCATGAGAAGTTGGAATATGTTGGGACTGAGCTGGTGGATGTAGCTGAAGGGTTTTCCCTCATCAAACGTGCCTCAGAATGTTTTTGTGTCTGTTGCAGCTGGGGACAGTAAAGTGTATGAAAGGATTCTAGACTACAACAAGATAATTGAAGCGCTCACTCTTCCCAAAGTCATTCCAGACACCAACCCTTACCGCTCCATCGCCTGTGAGTACCCACAGCCGCTGTCCATGAAACTCATTCACTGAGGTGTAAAGTCCAGTTTCAGAAAATAAAAGTCCTCCCCAGTATTTTGTTCCAAACACCTGGATTTGCTAATTAGCACAATTCTACAGCCAAGAGGTAGAACTAATTAGTGAAATCAGCTGGCTCATGAGT
The DNA here is from genome assembly GCA_029718625.1 of Synaphobranchus kaupii. Taxonomy (NCBI): domain Eukaryota; kingdom Metazoa; phylum Chordata; class Actinopteri; order Anguilliformes; family Synaphobranchidae; genus Synaphobranchus; species Synaphobranchus kaupii. The sequence goes on along the minus strand of CM056392.1, from coordinate 13,115,518 downwards.
TCATGGTTGGAAGAAACACATGGCAGGACTTTTACTTTCTGACCCCCTTGGATTTTACACCTCTGCTCATTTAGAATCAGCAGGAATTACGTGACATTACATGGCCATGCGTTTCTGTGCTATTTCAGCGGATGTGACGACCCGATTTGACGAGGTCTTCTGGTTCGGGGACTTTAATTTCCGTCTCAGTAGAGACCGCGAAACAGTGGACGGCGTTATGAAGGAGCACTTGGGGTCAGACATGAGCCCCCTTTTGCAGTATGACCAACTGTCCAAGGAAATGAGGGATGGTATGTTCACCTTTGTGGTTTCGGTATAGGACAGAGCTGTGGTACAGATCTTGGGTGAGATGCACCCATGTAGATGGATATGCAGGGTTCTCCCCAGGAATGTTCTGACAAGGTTTTGTTGTGACACGTAGAGGTTGGGTATGAATTTATTTTCTATAAATAACATAAAATTAATTTTGTATTTCACTTGCCGGATACCTGCATGGGTGCAAGAAGTCAAAACAGCAATGTTACTATATGAATTTAAAATGTGTAGTGTATATGGAACTGCTAACTACCATAACATGCAACACGATATTTGCAAACATTAGTCATTTGTGAGCTGTATGTGCAGCTACAACATTATAACAATAAACCCTTTTAAATAATCTTTTTCATGCTTTTTCACTTTTTTTGAAGAAAAGTGACTTCACTTGTTTTACAATTTTTTGTATTTGGAAAAGATTTTATAACAGAACCTTAGCTGGACATTCCTCGTCCACAGATTTCTATTCATTTTGGAATTTAGGCCTTTTTGATGGACGAAATATTGTGCGGAGAGTTGTTGGTGTCGTATCAATAGACATTTCTTGAGGTCAAGAAATTAATTGATAACATTAATATTTACAGTGAACTATCCTTTTAATCGACCACCACAGTGCTCATAGATTTTCAGACAGGGCGAAATAATTCTTTTGATATTGTACAGCATGGCGCAAGAGAAGGACCAGCGTGGCACTGCACCACTTTTATATTCTTAGAAGGGAACCCTGAGATGTCAAAGAGAAGCTACGTAAACCACCTTTGGATAAGCGTGTCTGATATTAAAGTGAGGGCAGGTGCCATGTAGCCACCTGTCCTCCATGTAACTAATTGGGCCTGATTTACTAAGACGTCTAGCATGTGCAAAACCTGTTAGCACACGCAAAACTAACCACACAACCTATTTTTGGGGAAAACAAATACCACGACCAATCATTGGCCATGTTATTGGTTTTGCGTGTGCTCGAAGGTTAATCAAGCCCATTGTGTCGAATGGTCTCCATGGTGTGTGCAACCAGGGATGCACTACAAGGGCCATTCTAATGGGCAATGACACCTTATGGACCTTTGGAAAATGTTAATAGTTCTGTGAAACTGAAAGAAGACCGTTTAGATAAATTCACAGTGGAAATGAATTTGCATTAATAAGGCTTTATCTCTGTAATCTCTTCCACAGGTTCCATCTTCAAAGGGTTCCAGGAAGCACCCATACACTTCCTTCCATCGTACAAATTTGACGTTGGCTTTGACGTATATGACACCACGTCAAAGCAGAGAATTCCTTCATATACAGTGAGGAAATAGGGCATTCCTTCTCGCTGATATGCATCGGATGGTCAATTTATGAGCAACTGCACGTGTTGTGGGTTTTAAACCATTCTCCAGTCGTGTTGCAGCTTTATCTAGGAACGGGGCACTAAACTATTGTATTGTAAAATGTTGTATTTTTCCAAGTAATTTTATGTCTTCAAGTTTTTAAGTGATTTTAAATGGTAACTACTTTTTACGTCTCTCCTGTTGACTGGTTTCTCTCTTCCCGCTGTTGTGAAGGACCGGATACTGTACAGGAGTCGACAGAAGGATGACATCAAGGCAGTCAAGTACACTTGCTGCACATCCATCAAGACATCGGACCACCGGCCTGTAATTGGCATATTCCAGGTCAAACTCCAACCTGGAAGGGACAAGTGAGTGACAACAGCTTGCCAGTTAACACTCGGCAGACATTCTTGAAACTCAATACGAAACGCAGTTTAAGTTTTGCGTAACAAATAAAATGTCCAAAAATATTAGCATGGTTTGTAATTCGATGAAGTGTACGTTCCAATGAATCCGTTTGAGTGTTCAGTAAACATAGCCTGGAGTTGCATTTGATGAGAATGCAGTGCTGGGACAAACAGGCATGGGGTTGAGGTGGTTTACTGGACCAATTTTTCCAATGCGTTCCAGCATCCCTCTGGGGGCTGGACAGTTCGACAGAGACTTGTATCTGGAGGGAATCCGGAGGAGAATCACCCGGGAGCTTAAGTGGAAAGAGGCAATGAAGAGCCAGAAGACCAGCAGCATCTGTTCCATCTCCTGAATCATGGACACCACAAAGACCTTGTGAGGACTGGAACAGATCTATTGAAGACCTCTTTGTTTGTCTGCAAAAATGTGACTTTTATACCAGGGCTGCAGACTCCGCAGAAAGCCATTTATATCCCATTCCACAGGAGGGTTCCATGGCTGAGCTTTCGATGGCTTCCCTTTGCTGATTATTCCACATTAACCCAATATTTCTTATGTATAAACCCTACTTTTGTTTATTTAACCAGCCGTTGGTGAATATATAGGCTGTGTACGGGAAATATCTTTGCATCTTGCATTTTTATTCACTTTGGTTTCATCAGTATGATTATTTTGTTACACGGCCTAATTCAAATGGGCTAACAGACAAGCTCTGCTTTACTTGTGCAATATGATTGCACGCCAAACACAGACTAATAATCTTTTGATGTTGATCTGTGCAGGTCCTCCTTTGTGGCATTTAATACTGAGTAAAGTTGATGGAAGTGAAGAGGAGCCGTTATCATGGACTGTGTCCGAATCAGAGCCATATCTACTGCGTCCTGCACTGCGTCCTGCACTGCGTCTATTATCAGTCAAAAACCTGGAAATAAGTATGCGTGTGCCATGAACACTCAATTTTCAGAATTGTCACATACTTAACAGCTTTAAAAAAAAATTATACTCAACTGGCATACTCAATAGTAGGCAAATGCCCTGATTCGGACATGGCCATGTTCTTCGTTGCCTTAACATATAGCCTTCAGCTGAGATTCAGCATACAAAAGTGTATGTCAGCCCACATCAATGCTTATGCCTTTGATTAACATATGGGAACGAAAACTTAACAGAATACTGCTCCAACGACCTTGGAAGATATGCAGAAGTGGCTGAAGTGCTGTAAACACTATAAAGGTAAATTAACTTTATTTAGTTAGGACATATTTATTGGAGGGGAAAACTGAACTAAAAACTGAACGTATTTGTCTATGCTGGTAGAGCTGAAACTACAACCTAAATCCTTTTATTCACTTGAAATTGTTCCTGTGAGCATTTGCTTTTCAAATGTTGCTCCTTTAGTGTGTGTATTGATAAAGGGGAGCCATTTTCATCGTTCTGTTCTTTTGCATTGAAATGACAACTTCAAAATCAAAGATGAATGGTTGCATAAAATTACATTGAGTATTTTGAGGTTGACATAGTATCACATGTACATAAACATGTTTTTAAATGCAATTATAACTTGACAGTCTGAATAAAAAAATTTTATAAACAGAGTAACTGACACTTAGCTATAGCATGTGATCTTAAACAGTGGGTTTTTTAAATGAAACCTTACAACATAACCCTATCAGCTGTCAATCACCCACCCTGTGATGAAATATGTCCAGTCAGTGCATTATATTATAGGAAGCGCCTGCCATATTCTCCATTGCTTCCTGGTGTTTTCGTTTAGAGAATATTTTTCTCTAAATGTATTTTTGTTAACACCATGTTTGGGTCCAGAAGGAAAACTTTTTGGGATGGTTTTCTTTTTCTATGGACTCTTGGATTCAGAGTCTGATAAAGATCAGTGAGGAGATGAGCCAGAGAATGTCTCCTTATTCTTATCAAAATACTGTATAATGCAGCAGTAACCCAACAACTTACTGCACCATGGTTTCAATTTTGCCAATCGTTTAATACACCAAACCAGAATTGTAACATTCGGATCCACAAACATTAATTCGACATCTGCCACAGCCAGCAAATCAAAAAGCACTCGATCATTTTAAATATATATTTTTTTAATAATTACATTGCATTTATGAATACTGCATAGAAACAAATATCCTAAAAAAAACTTTTTAAAAATCCTAAAACACTCAGTGCCCATTTCAAGTATTTTAGCATGAGGATGAAGTAATCAGTTGTACAGTAACTGAAAATGTCTTAGCTGAGTTACTTGCCTCCATACATATACACGTCAACACCGTCACAGATCCAAAAAGAATTCTAGATTGCTATACAGTTTGCAAAGGATGATGGGAGTCCTTTTCTACTGATGCGTTTTAGTAGTCATGATGACCACGACCATAATGGGGAAACGGTGCCGTTTGATACACCGATTAATAAATAAAATGCACGGAATCAGCTCCTGTACTGAAATGCAGGGACATGCCATGCAAAAACCATACAACTGACCATAACTACCCTTGAATTTTGAGCAGATAAAATGTTCATGGTTCACCAGTCAGATTCATACTTTGAATTAAGGTCTTCAGTGTGCTTCAGATAATGGTGTACACAGCAGGGTATTTGACGAAATGTTAGCCAAGGGCATGTAGTCAATGAATCAAAATCTAAAATTATTTTGATCAAATAAGCATCAGAATATGGTAATGGGTAGCTTTTCAGAGGCCCACTTTGACCAAATGGATGGACATTACTGTTCAAAACAGATTATCCTGTTGTCAAAACTTTTTGAAAATTTGCAGATAATACGGGCGATAACATGACCTGTTTTTTATCAATTTCCCTTAGAATTACCCTGTACTGTCAACAAATTGTATTCGACAATTTGTAAGTGACAAATTGCTCAGAATGCAACACTGCACAAATTTTCACATTTCTAAACATTTTTAACTAAACACAGGGAAAGGAATTAAGCCATGTATAAAGGAATAAAGTACTTTTGGCAACACAAAGTGTAAATTCCCAGAATTTCTGCAGGTTCTTGAAAGATTATTTCTTCCGCTTCCGTTTTTACATATACAGGCACTGCCTTCACAGGAATTCCATAGACCTTTAGCCTCCACTGCATTAAGGACGTTTTGCGTACACAAACTATCAATATGAGTTTAACATGACATATGTGTAACCATTACTGAGTATAAACAATCATCCACATTTTTGGAAAAATCGATACCCACCTTTGCTCGCATGTATACTATTTCACAACCAAAAGCATGCAAATCCACATCAGTAGTCCAAGACATGTGAGCCATAATGAGATCTGTGGAGCAGGGTGTCTTTTGTGTCCTTTGCTTCCCATTAAGGACTCTACACCTTTCAACTATACATACATCTGTGTGAAATATATGCATGGATAGCAGCAACTTAAGATTTTTAAGAGACTTTTGTAAGGCAACACCCTCTCCCAAGCCTGTAATCGGTTTTAAATAGCATGGCGCACTTTACGTTTCCACCATTAGTTCACACCCTCTCTGGCGAGAGAACGGCATTATGGGTCAGTGTCCAGCGTGTGTGCTCCTTGGAGTGGTGACGCCGGCAGCCTGTTCCCCCCGGCCTATCGGAAAAGCCGGTACATGCGGGGCAGTCGTCCGTCCTTGCTGGAGAGCGCGGTCTGGATGTGCTCGTAGGAGGGCATCTCCGTCAGGTCTCCGAGCGCTGCCACCGCCGGCTTGCTGCGGAGCATCTTCGTGGTTACCCTCTTGATGTCACTGGCCGTCACGTTGCCTGCACCAGGGAAAGCCGTTCAAAAAATGGCGGAAACCACCTGCTTCCGTTCACATTTTTGTACATTAGTCACCCAAGTTATCGACCCATTTCAATATTATCCTTTTGTAAGGACTTGCTTATGCCACCTAGTTATATCATGGCTGTAGTACAGTGTACTCGTGTGTGGAATCTATACTCTATAATCTTGGCTATTGTAACAGTTTGTCTACAACAGATGGAGAAACGGAAGAATCATCAGTTATAATGGGGAAACTGGGCTTCTAACATCAGTTGTAAGATGTACTGTACGCAATACAGCCCGAGTGAGTGATTGATTGATTGACTAATTAATCCATTCATTCCCTCAATTAGGCATTTAGCTGATGCTCTTATCCAGAGTGACTTACACAACTTTTTAGCATTTTTTTTTTTTTTTTTTTTACATATTATCCATTCAGACAGCTGGATATATACTGAAGCGATTCAGGTTATGTACCTTGCTCAAGGGTACAACGGCAGTGTCCAACCGGGGAATCGAACCTGCAACCTTTCGGTTACAAGGCCACTTCCTTAACCATTATACTACACTGCCGCCCTAGGTGCCGTCATTCCATCATTGATTGAAAAGACAACCGTAAGGTGACTGAATGGCTCAACTCACTAATCAGTTCACACAGTTCATGTGGCAGCTTCCTCTTGCTAGTGGCGAGCACCTGTCGACCCACATCCTCAAAGATGACTGGCCGAGACTCCAGGTTCATCATCAGCATGGACTTCAGCTGGGTCTTTGCCCGCTCCAGCTCCATCTGAATACAAACAAGACGCAGAATATGCCTGTGTCAATTCAACCCATTCCTACTTCAGTTGCGCACCTCCATACAAGCAAACCTTCACCCTCTCATTGGCAGACGGTTATCTCTCTCACCTCTCCTGGTGTTCCACCCATTTGAATGAACTCTCTTGTTATAATCTCCACCATTTCCCGCACCTTGAAAACAAGTAAAGACCAACTTTACTGCTGTCACATCATAGATAACATTTTCCAATGGAATATGCTGTATAGTTCATTTTAAATTAAAATATGGACAACATGGAGAAAACCCACTTTGGAGACAGGTAAATGCCATGTAACTGAATGGCTCCCTGTATCAGCTCCTACCTGTCTGGGATCTGCACTTGCATGGATGCAAAGCAGACCACTGTCTTCGTAGCTGTGGTGGTAGGAAGTGGCGTTGTACATCCAGTGATGCCTGCAAAGCACAGAATAACATTATGCATAAACTGGCAACAATGCAATACTAGCTGCTGCTAGACTCACAGACTAGTCGACTAACAAACCACTAGTCGATGCTGTGCGTCCTTCGTAGGCTAGTCGTGAATCTGTGATTTTAGCATTGTATGGAAAATAAGCGACAGAAATGTATCAGCATATAGCATGCAGTTACAGAAATGACCAATTTACAATTTCCGAGGTCCGTTGTTCTAATAGTGACATTGACGAGCGGAACCTTACATCAGTGACACATGTTTGACGTGAAATAGCACTTCATATGGCCCAATAAGAATGTGAGAAAAAAAAAAAGATGCATCTCCAGCGACTAGTCGACTACTTCTTGGGAGTAGTTGACGACTACCAAAATTCAGTAGTGAATGCCCTAGCTGCAACACTGCATTTCATTCTGCTGTTCCACCGCTGCATATGGATCTACAGGGCGATAATCACAGGAGAACTGGGCCGTACCTGTTGAGCACATTGAGGTAAAGGCGAGTGAACATTCCTTTCCCAGGACCCCCCGCGGAGAACGACCCTCCACCGCCCATCAGCATGTTTAGGACGGCAAAGGGGATGAATTCATCCTCCTGTCACACACAGTCCACAGGATGTGAGGGTTAGGCAGGAAAATCATGGCCACTTTATTGGAGTATATTGCAGACCTTGCTGCATACAACTCACCAAGAAGGAGCAGCTCTCCAGGCCAATCATGATGTGGGTAAGTTCAGGGATAGGGGTGGGGCCTAAGCTTACATCGGACATATCTTTCTCGGCCTGTACAGAACAAAACAGCAAAGGTTAGAACAGAGTACCTTACCCTTAAAATCAAGTGACAGAACCTGTGCCTTGGGCATGTTGAACTGTGATACTGCTGATAGGGTAAGTTCATGCAGGTGCTGGTAATGGCCGTTGGGTGGCTGGAGCTATTCCATGGTGGTTATTTTCCTTACATGGCATCATATGCATTTGGTTGTTTTATAATACGCTTTCCCACCAAAAGAAGAATTTAGAAGAATGAGTGTGTGGTTGGACCAGCCCCGGTTCTAGACTGCTGTGATTGGGGGGCAGACAGAAATTTAGGGGGGGCACCTTTTTTATTTAGGGCACTGTGTGTGCCATACAGTTCCCAGGCTTTTCCCCCTCGTTTGCATATATTTGTGTGTGTGTGTGTGTGTGTGTGTGTGTGTGTGTGTGTGTGTGTGTGTGTTTGTGTGTGTCCTTGCAATCACACGCACGTGTGTCTAGATGGGAGCAAGGCCGATGATATTATATACTTAGACTTCCAAAAGCATTTCAGAGTGGGTTCGGAACTGGTTACGGCTACTAAGGTAATCCAAGAAGATTTAAACAAATTCCAGAAGTGGGCAGAAACCTGGCAAATGAAATTCAATATAACTATATGTAAAGTTCTACATGTGGGGAATAAAAACATAGGGCAGGATTACTTTATGCGGGGTACAAAACTAGAATGTGCACATGCAGAAAAAGACTTGGGAGTAATAGTCGATCAAAGCCTATCAGGGTCTGGTCAATGTGCTGTAGCGGTAAAGAAAAATCTAACAGGATGCTGGGATACATAGCCAGGAGTATTGAGTATAAATCTAAGGAGATCATACTCACACTATACAATGCCCTTGTCAGACCACACTTAGAGTACTGTCTGCAGTTCTGGGGACCTTACTACAAGAAAGATATAGAGGCGCTGGAAAAGGTCCAAAGAAGGGCAACCAGATTGATCCCGGGTATAAAAGATAAGTTTTATGAGGAAAGGCTTGAAATGCTAGGACTTTTCAAGCTTAGTAAAAGGAGACTTAGGGGGGATTTGATTGAGGCGTTTAAATTTATTAAAGGGATCAACAAAGTGAACTACAGGAAATTATTCAAGTTGAGCTCGGTTAGCAGAACGAGGGGGCATAAATGGAAACTGGCAAAGAATACATTTCTCACAGACACTAGGAAATATTTTTTCACACAGAGAGTGGTCAATACGTGGAATAGCTTGCCTGAACATGTGGTGGAGGCAGAAACACTGGGGGTGTTCAAGGCCCGGCTTGATTCAGTGTTAGACACTTATTAGTACAGTTTAGAGGTAAGAATAGACAAGCATTGTTGGGCTGAATGGCCTGTTCGTCTTTCCTTGTTATGTTATGTGTGTAGGGGTGTTCAGAGAGGCCACTATTTGTATTTCTTGAGGCCTAATTATGCGTGTTTGTATTCAGATAAAAATGAATTTAGCACAGTTTGCAGCTCTGCAACAAAAAAAGAAGGAAACTTGGCAGACAATACTGTTTTTTGGCACGGACATTCCTATTGTTGGAATATTAAATCATTTAACTCACTTTTCTATAATAGCCTAACATAATATTTGAACAACAGTCGTACATGTTATGCAAAAGTAGAAGGCTAACAGCAGAGCTAACTATTGTATACCAACCTGACAAATGACAGCTGCTTTATGCAAATAAAATGGGGTAAGCGCCACAAAATTAATTATGTTGTACCAAAGTGAAATAAGGTTATCCCTTTAAATAAAAGCTGTGTGCTCTTTAGCTAAATCAAGAAAAAAAAAAAGTATTTGTCCCAAACATGGAGCTTACAGTTGCCTACATCACCCATTCAGTGATTACGCTGAACTACCACTACACCGAATCTCAGGACTGTTTTCAAGAAATAAAGCAGCAAGCACTTTACAAACAAAGGTATTGTCAAAAAAAAAAAAAAAGATTTGTAGGCTATGGTTTCTCTTAAAACTGTTGGAGATTTCTAACAATATGGTTAAAAGAAAAAAGAAGGCCTAGCTATTCCCACTGCAAAACACAAAGAAATTGCCTCAAAGCATGAGTCTTCTGTTTGTTTTCATAAAAGCCCTAACAAACTCATCCAAATCAATACTCTTGGTTATTCATTTTTCATGTGCCAGAATCACCAAATTCCTTTTTCTCTCATGCAGCATTGTGCGGCGGAAGGGTGTTAGGACACGTGTCAGAGTGGAGAAAGAAGTCTCACATGATGCTGAGGATACTCCAATCACCAGTGCAGTTGCATACACTGCATGTAGCTCTGGAAAGGCTTCCTTATAGCCCTGTATATGTCGACACACTGTTGACAGGTCCGCGTCAGTGGAGAACTTCTTGAGCAACATGGATTTTGCCACATCAATTTCATTTTTCAGACTATTGGTTGTTGCATCAGTACCGGCAAGTAGCTGCAGCGGTTTCAATAGGGCCAACTCTAGAAAACACGTAGACTGGGGAACAAGACAGCTTACTGCCCTCATCAGGTCAATATTTCTCCTCGAAAGCCTGTCCTCAATCTCTGCAATAGCTCTGTCCAAGATGTTTAGGAGGGCTCTTCTCAAAGACTGGCTGGGAATGTTGGAGGAATCGGACTCAGTGTGACCAACGGTGGAGAGAACAAAACTGTCTATGAGCTGTTTGATCATTGTTCTCCTTCTTTTTGTAGCAGTGGGGCTGTCTAATATCTCAAAATTATCCCATGAATCACCTTCTCGGATATCTTTTAAAGCTTGCAGTGAGGCACTGATAACCTCCCCAGCACTGCAAAGATCCACAGCCTTAGCCTGCAGAATAGAATTTGCTGGCTTCAAGACACCAAAAATTTTGATGAGGAATTTACCAATTTCAAAAAAATGATGCTTCCTGAGTTGTACTAGGAGCCCTGATGCCTCTGTACATAAAGCCATTGCTGCCACACTATCTTCAGAAATCGCTGACAAAATGTTCAAGATGGCATCCTCATTGTCTACCAGACATTTTGTTACATCATAATGACTGGTCCACCGTATCTCGAGTAACCTTTTAAGAGAGGGTGCATTATAGTTCTGGGCTACATAATGATGGCGAACGAAGGAATGTAGTGAGCCGGAGAGTTCAAAGAATGTTCCTTCCTGAATGGCATGCACCACTGCTAGGTGCAGCTGATGGTTGTAGCAATGTACATAAGGAATGAGCCTGCCAAGCTTCTGTTGCAACAATGCTTGAACCCCACCCCTGATCCCACTCATGACTGATGCGCCATCATAACATTGGCTGATTATATTATCAGCACTGTAACCTTCACTGGACAGGTGTTTGAGCATTTCTGTTGTTATATATTCTGCATCCAACCCACTCAAGTCCAGTAAACCAATCAAATGCTCCTCAGGAACCGAATTACAGACAAACCAAATCACAAGTGAAAGATTCTCAACATTGCACCTGTCTCTGGTTCCATCACATTTGATGCAGAACCCTACTGTATCTGCATTATCATATTTTCTTTTCACCTCATGCAACACCATACTGGCTAGAGTGTTAATTATCTTATTTTGAATGCCTTTTGATGTGTACTTTGCATTCTGAGGGATGTTTTTTGCTATTTCAGCAAGTTTGGAATCCTTAGTCAGAGTGTACTCAAACAATTTCAGGAACAGCCCAGCAGAGATATCACTGTCATCGTTTATTTCGGACTGACTTTCAGTGCTTCCACGAAAAGCAAGTTCGTTCACAGCCAGAAACTGCACCACTTCCCCTATGCTTCTGATGTAGTATCGGTTTTTCTCAACCTGTGTTTTTCCCAAGAGACATGATATAGTGTCACCAGTTTCCACTCTCGTGTTCAGTTCTGTCCATGATCGTGCAGCATTCAAATGGCTATGGCTAGATGCATGCCTGTATAATCCCGTCCTTTTCTAATGCCGTTTTCCAGTTAATAAACCCCGTCTTGGTAAAAACTAGATCTCTGTCATTTGTGCTTGAAAACTTGCGACAGGGGAAGCAGAAACATGCATCTAGTTTCACTGAATATTCTAGCCATGATCGTGACTGATAGCAGCTTGGGTTGAAAGAACAAGCCTTTTTGCCAAACTCCCGTTTAGGAAATACTTTTAGAACTGGCTGAGATGGTGTGTTATCATTTAAATCGTGGCCGAGATCCACGGAAACACCCCCGACTGCCTTTTCTTCCGAACTGGGACCGGGCACAGGATCCGATACTGAGTATGAAGATTCTGAACTACCGGGATGTACAACTAGAGCTGCATTTGTGTTAACATTACTGTGCTTTGGTTTAGTAATCAAAAATCGATGCATAATGATTTAGGCTAATACCGTATAAGCAAGTAGGGTAACTGTCACCAAAAGGAAAGAAGAACCGCGGAGCACAGAGAATAAGAAAAGAAAGAAAAACACATAAGCGACCTAACCGTTAGTTAGCTTTAGCTATAACGGTGACAATTAGCTAGCTAACAGTTAACGTTACCTAGCTAGGTTAGCTAGTCTAACGTAAACTAGTACTCTAGCTAGCTAGCTAACGTTGTGTAAAACCACCACCACTAAGCCCCTCAGACAGTAATAACACTAAACCACTAAAATGAAACAACAAGACAAGACTCAAAATACACAGGCTTAATTATAAACTTTTAAACAGAATAACTTTTAGACCTATATTATTTTTATTTATTTTTGCTGTGGGCAAACGTTAACCTCTTCAAGTGACAGACAAACACCGACAAATGTAGAGAGTGACAGCAGATCGGTCTGTCTCCCAGTTTTAAACTGCCAAACCAACCAATCAGAAATACATTGCCAAGTTGTTGTTTTTTGATATTTGGAATAGAACATTATGATTGGCTAAGTCTCCTGAACTGAGAAAGAATGCAAAATATCGGTAAAAAATAAATAAATAACTTGAATTTTTTCTAGGGATCGATCAAAGCAATTGATTATTTTAAGTCAATGGTCAAAGTTTTGGGGGGGCACAGCAAAAATTGTGGGGGGGGCACAGCCCCCTCTGGCCCCCCCCTAGATCTGGCCCTGGGTTGGACCAAACCAAGCATGTGTAATGTTATTGATTTTACTTGCACACAGACGAATCCCAAATGCCTTTTACTAAGGATAAAGCACAAAACGATTGGTAAGCTTCAGGCACAAGGAAGAGTAGGAGGTGGATGATGGGTAATAAAGGAGGTGAGGGGGTGGAGGCCAGAACACTCACTTTGATTATGCCACCTGTGTATCCTGCCACAGACCGGTCAACGTTGCCCGGCGTGCTTGCTCCCCACACAGGCTTCTTTCCCAGCAGGTACTTCCTGGCGCAAGCCACTAGCTGCTCGTGCTCAATGCCCACCCCCGCTAGCACCATGCGTTCCGGGGTGTAGTAACTCTTAAGGTAGGTATGCAGCAGGGTCCTGTCGATCTTCTCCACGTTGTCGGCGGGACAGAAGCGGGGCAACCCAACGGTGTTCCCCCGATACGCTGCCTGGACAAGGTAAGATGGAGGTTTCAAAACTACTCACACATTCCATAAAATAACAAGGGCTTCCGTTACACGTGGCCTTTTGTGCTTGTCAAGATGGATCCGTGCGTCTAGAAGTGTATGGAAGCTTACAATGGGATATGACGATCTGTGACTCAGAACATTATCCATAGCTCGAGAACATTATCCATAGCTCGAGAGCATTGTGGCTGGCCCACTACACAATTTAACCAGCTATGTTGATTAAATGACCGGCAGCACTTCTGCAGCAAGGACCAGCATTTTAATCAGCATTCTCTGGCCTGCACCACCCATCCAAAGAAACTGCCTCAACCGATCAACTGCCTCTATTTTCCTCCAATCAGCTGATGAGCATGTGACCCCTCTTCTTAGACACTATCTCAAATGCTCATATTATATTACAACTTCCAACACAGCGGTAAGTGGACAGATCTCTTCTGACTGCTCTGGTCAGGATTGCATTACGAGACCTTCGCATTTGGCTGAGGGGGCGCATTCCTAGGCTCATACAGGAGGCTGTGTATTTATTAAGCCGACAGCTCCAGCTTCCTCTCACAGTCATGATCTGCATGCTGACCAAGTGAATGCCATTACAGACGCTACGTTGTGTGAGCGATAAACAATCAATGAGCTGTTGCACACGCCCCAGCTTGAACAGAAAAGTTCCCATTTTGAAAGTGTTTGTGCTCATACCTCTGCCATTATTTACACAGTTAAGATACCTTCATACACTCACTATCCATATTTCAATAAAATTACTGCCATCCTACGTACATTTATTTTCTATCAAGTTTCAATCCATTTACACCGGACTTTAAAGGTATGATGCAACCCACTTGCACGCATATCAGATGTAGGAAGAATCTGGACATATTGAGGAAATAAATAAATACATAAACAAAATCTGTTCTGTTCCATTTTTTTTCAGACAAAATAAAACAGTGCATTTTAATGCAACAAAGCCACTGTCATACCTATTAAACAGTTTCATTTTTAAAAAATACATGATTTTGCTAATTAACTTGTCATTTTTCCCCACTTATTTAAGGTATATAATTAAGGGACTTTTTAAGTCTGAAAAGTACTCATGAATTGAATAGCACTTGGGCTGAACAATTTGACAATGGGGTTTGGCCCAATTTAAGTGCCACTCACCGCATGGATCATTTCCGTCAGCAGAGGCTCAGGGTCTGGTCTCATATTGAGGTCTTCCAGCTCAAAGCGCACAGCCATACGCGTCATCTCAATCTCCTCGTCTGCGTCAATAAACAGCTCATCAACACCCACGAGAGTACAGGCCGACACAACTGACAATCGGTCAGCGTGACAAAACACTGACCAGTTAGTCGAGGCTGGAGGACAGCATCGGCGAGAAGGTCAACCACTGTATCCAAGCCCTTCACCTCCGCGGAGATGGCATACATTGTGGTGTCTCTGCGAATTAACCAAACAGCAGCCCATTAGGAGACATGATTAATGCACACCAATATTACAGTGAAGTCTTTGTTAACCTATCCATTTGAATGCTCAAGCGAGAAGCACAGCACTGGAAAAGAGCAGTACCTTGATGTCTGGCAATCGCAGATGCCTCCATGCTTCTCCAGGGTCAGGAGAATTTCATCTTTGCTACCATACTGGGCTGTGGACTAAAAAGGAAGACCCCTTACAAATGTCTCTAAGCCAAATGGTTTATTAATGTAGCACAGACACAGTCCACTTGCAGTCCACTAGTTCAGACCTTCATGGATAAAACTAGATCACATATGGAACTTACGGAAAATGCAAGCTTCTCCAGAAAATGTGAAATTCCACTTGGAAACTTTGCCTCATGCCTGGATCCAGAATTCACTAAGACTAAAGAGAAAACCACAATGTGCTGTGAGGGTCATAAGACAAAACGCCATGCACTGAGATGTGGGGGCGGTGGGTACTATGAAGCAAGATTACCGAGTTCACCGGATAAGTGTGTTGAGAAAAACCCAGAACCCTCACATATCAAATACATAACTTGGAGTGAAGTAAAAAGATCTGTTCTCGGTTTTACTAAGTGCAGTTACCAAGCGAACTCTGTAATCCTGCGTCGTAGTATAATCCCGTCGTACTGTTTTTGTGACAACATAATGGAGCATTTTCCCCCCTGCTTTCAGCGCATACTTAAGCAAACTCCAGAACTGCAATTCTCTAAAAATGACAAAAAGGACTAAAGACACAACACATCTTACCGCCAATGGTGCAGAACTGACCAAACTTGTTCTGTGATGCAACTCTGAGGCCATTTTCTAGAGTAGTCACTTTCGTTTCGTATTTCTCACGTTCATCAACGGATGCAAACACTGGCTTGGGCATGCCAGGTAGTGGCGAGGACAATGAAATATTTGGGTATCCGCCACCACTGCTGTACCGTCTATAGGCAACAATGCCGAAACTGCATTGAGAAAAGGACCATTTTAATTAGACAACTCCTTTTATATGGGGTTACAAATGTTGCAAACATTCCAATATCCCCAGCCATTTCTAGTCAGAAAGCCCATTAGCAAATTCGTATGTACGCAGATAGTCAAGTTACCTAAGGCTACCTAGCGGTTAAAGCCTTAGCACCAGCCAGGACGACATGTTATATCAGTTAACGTTAGCTAACTGATAACTTCAATTCATCCTGACATTTTTATTCTACTACAAATAGATATATATACGGCTCACATAACTCAAACGTGTACATATTTTGTTGCCAACTGTCCGGAAATGTAGTGAACTTGCCTGTTATTGCATGCTGTTTGCTATTCAGCGTGACATTCTTAGCTAGGTGGTTAGCTCGCTGACTACGTAACAGATGCACTGATTGTTTACATAACCGCTGGAATTGTATAGAACTATTGCCCTTGGAAAGGTCATGCTTCTGTGTAGCTGTGCCTAATCGTATTATGGCTCCGCTCGAGGGTGTCGGCGTTTACCCTTGTCTGAAACATTACCTGTGTGCTCGGTTCCAACTCCTGAATCTCGCCATGTGCGTCGCCATCTTGAATTGACATTCACCGCTTCGCAGATTCCGGGAGGCAAGAGACCAACGTTCGTATATAGTTCTGTGAGACCAACAACAAACAGCGCTACTGAGGTCTGTCTGATTAGTACACTCTCGAAAAGAGGCGGGCTTTGATCTAAATTTTGATCTTACACACATAATATTACACAAAAATATTCCTATATTTTGAGCTTTTGAGATTTTTTACTAGTATACGGTGTTCTTTCAGATGGAAAATGTTCTAATCCGTTTCACCAGATCAAGTTCTTGAAAAACCCTCAAGGAAACTCTTGCACCTAACTTCAGGGAGTGTGCTGTACATTCAAGGAAGGCAAAGCACCTTCCAATGGTGTGACTATCTAAACAATCCTGGAGTTTAAGGTGTAGTGTGTATATTATCCTTACTGTAAAAATGAAAAAAAATAAAATAAATAATGCAAGTTGCATGGATCAAGACTAAGCTCAACATGGCTGGCAGGAGCCAAGCCTGGTGAAGTATGATGACAAAAACATGTTAAAACAGCCATTATTTTAACATAGCCTATTGTTTTACAAAAATATTTTGTATATTTTCCAAATCATGCGATATTTGGAATTTTCAACCACACCTGATCATGCCTAACAGGATCGATATTAAATCTTGGAACAGCCTACTAACACATGGGCCAATTCCTAAAAATGCCTTTTAAGGAAAAGCTTGATACTGAGGTGAAAAATATTTGCCAATTTGAATGTTATTTATGTGTACATGCTTTGCACGTTGATGGCTTCTGGTGGTCAAGGTTTTTTTTTTCTAGTAAAAACAAGTCTATCCAACTTGGCTAGATCTAAAATGGATTATGAAATTACATTTTGTTCAAATCAGTCCTACAGTCTACGAGGAACGGATGGCTGCAGCTCATCAATATAGCAGGTTTTTTGAAGACAGACATGAAACATACAAAGTTTAAGACACTCTTTCTTTGGAAAGAGTGCACTGAAAATTTGGCACAAACATGTGGTAGACCATGTGATGTTTTTGACATGGTGGCTATTGCTTACCAAATTTGACTTAGCATGCCCCAAAAGTACAATACACAAAGTTTGGTGTCAATATGTGCTATCCTTCATAAATGCTGGAGTTCAAACTTGAAACATGATTTGTTTTTGCCCCATTCATTTTTGGGTGGCAGAGTACTAACCGTGAGACATCCACAGATCCTTTAATTATGCAATCCTTTCAAACTACTACAAAAAGCTTGTTAGGATCTCTAAGACTAAGTCACTGGAGGTCTATAAACAGTTCACACCTCTTCATCAGCACACAAATAAACTGAAAACAATACCTGTAAAGCCATTTATTGTAAATAAATGGATATCATTTTCCTTCTAAAGCTTGACACTTTCAGCATTTTGGAACAAAATTCTAAATTATTTTGTTCAATTGCTTCATTGCTCAAATAGCATTAATTCATTTCACAGTGGTCTTAAACTCCCGTGGGACCCACCGTGTATGCTGGTTTTTGTCACAGCCATTATCTTCATCAATTAAGGTAGTTGAAAACATAAGTTTAAGTTCTAACAATTTTGTACCCTCCAACATAATGCAGGTTTGGCTCAGTACCATTTGCTCTGTCACTGAACTTCAGTGACCAGGAGTCCGTCCCAATACTCAAAAAATGCATGCTCCTTTCTTCCACTACCACCTCCTCTCCTCCGTGCCCCGGAAATGGATCTTTGTGTTTTAATCTAATGTTGCTGATTACATCTTAATTACATATTAATGGTTGCATAATCATTAATATTTCAAAGCAAACCGTAATGTCAGGTACATTGTATACCGCACATGCAAATACTTGTACTCTAAACTTTCAGGCAGTTTTGCATATTCCAGGTGGGAGAGGAGTAGTAGTGGGGGAATGGGGGAATGGAGGAAAGGAGGTGGGGAATGAAGAATATTGGACACACCCCCGGGATCACACTTCCAGCAGTTAGGATCCCAGTGATTATAGACCTGTCAGTCTATAATTTAATTAATTCAAAATGCATCCTCTTTCTAAAGGAATCATTTGCAGCACATTGCAATTGCATGAAAATTAAAGTATTAGTTAACCTGACTGATTAAAAGTCCTGGAATGCCAATGTGGAATATTTATTCTTCACGTCATGCATAGCTATTTATGACAAAATCCGACATATCATCTGGGCATATCATCCTTTAAAATAGAAATGAATTGTCTAATTAATGAACAATTAACAACTCACTACTCTTCAGAGTTGCAATTATGGTAGGAAGATAAACTAGCAATGCATCACCAGGAGCAAGTTGAAACCCCTTACATTAGCATAAATGGCCCAAGATAATGTGTTAAATGCATACATTATCACCAATGCATCTTCAGTGAGTATTCACATTTTAAGGGCCTCCACAGAACACATTATTTGCCTGTACTACAGCTCATGTTTCAGGTTTTCAATACATTGACCTGCTTCTGTGCAAATATCTTGACCCCTTTCACAAGATGATGTTGTTTGGTTATTGAAATTATGGGTACAAGACTGAAACCTCATGATAGCTTTTTAGAGATAAGTGGCACTGTCCAAAATGTGCATTAAAACAGAGAACAAGACGAAATTCTCCTGTATCACACAATAACACTCCTAATCTATTTCATTATAAAATAAATATATTTTGTCTACAACGTGCATAATTACTACATGAACCTGGGGAGTAGAGGCCTTTTTTTCAAGCTTTAAATCTGATTATGAATCAGGAATTTGGCACTATATATCTTCTCCTCATACAAAGTGCCCCTATGAAGACAAGATTTATTTAATCCCGTTGTTGCTGTGGCCCCTCAGCACCACACATTATGCTGAAGTGTCGTACAGAAGTCATTGCTGAGAAGTCAAAAACAACAGCTTTGTGGAAATTGGCTAGGCTAACCTCAGGATTTGCCCTAAATAATATTGAGCCACCCCCTTGCCAATTCATTTAATTTTGTGTGCACTGTATACCTCATAGTAGAATAAAAGTACTAAACAAGTAATGCACAATCCTTCCTGGTCACTATTATTTGAAAGCATTGGTTACCAGTGCTCATGTGTGCTTGCTCTCTGAATAATGTGTCCCTGGATGACAGGGGGGTGTCTTTTCTGTCTGCGGGGGTGTGAGTGTCATGTCCCGGGCAATGCTGACTGGGCCTTCTGAACGGCTGCCTCTAGCACGGCCCGGTCACTCAAACCTGCTTCAGTGTTCCATGGTCCATTTCTAGCAGCATGCCTAGAAGAGAAAACGGGGAGTCGGAACCAGAATCATCACCTGGTTTTACAGGTGCGCGAGCTTGTTCTGAGTGCTAGCTGTGCATTCTATGCCATGCCTAGCACAGTTTTATAATACAGAGATGGTAATCTTTGACTGGTCGTCAACAGGATACTCGCCCTCTTTTCTACACGGTTTCGGAAATGTACTCCACATTGCAGCTCCATACAGGATGTAACACTCCTGCTGGGTGTAGGGAATGAAAAGCTGCCTTTAGAGGGATAGTTCACCCATTTTGAAAACATTGATATTGTTTTACTCGCCCCCCGAAATAGTATGTTAAGCTGTCCTGGTCTCACCGTTGTAGCTAAATTATTGTAAATCCTGAATTGGAGCAATGCTAACAATTAGCATCTTGCCATTGGATATAATTCCCCCCAGGCTAACCTTCTGTAAATTAACCACCTGAATACACTCAAATAAGGTTTAACAGCAGCTTCAAAAGTGTCGTTGGAAACAAAAATGCACATATGATTACTGAGTGCACAAGGATGATATTTTCGCTTTAAATTCCTGTATATGATGTCGTTTCAGATTTCAGATGTCGGTGTTTACATTTAAATAATAACATCCGGTAAGAGTCAGTATCATTCCGCGCAAGAACGGTGCCCAGTGTCTCGCGATACAGAAGTAGACTGGAAGATAGTGCAAATTACAAGACAGTAATTTGAGCGAAAATATCATCCTTGTGCACTTCGGTAATCATATGTGCATTTTCGTTTCCATTAACAACACTTTTAAAGCTGTTGTTAAACCTTATTTGTGTGTATTTAGGTGGTTAATTTACAGCAAGTATCCAATGGCAAGATGCTAATTGTTAGCATTGCTCCAATTCAGGATTTACAATAATTTATGCTACAATGATGAGACCAGGACAGCTTAACATACTATTTTCTGGGGTAAAAAAGATTTTTCAAAATGGTGTGAACTATCCCTTTAATGAAGATGTGCTTCTACCAACCAGGCTTCTTCAGGTCACATTTTGAAAGCAACCAACTCACCAGTGATGTCGGCGCACTTTACAGCATCGATCTGTCGCACAACGTCAAACAGCTTCTCCCCCAACCTCTCTGTGTCATCAGGATCTGAGAAGTCACTAACGTCCGTCTCTTCTGGGCTCTGTCTGCTGAAAAACAATTATACCACATCAAGGCCAGTGCATTTCAGGGACAGATTTTTTTTAAATAACTTTTTTCTGGAGTATCTCAGTAGATTAGGAATAATCAGACAAGCCACTTTCATTGTATACTGTTCACACTTACTCCTCCAGCATTTTCAATGCGATGTTAACCTTTTCCTCCAAAAGGCCAGGATCTGAGAGGAGTTTCTGAACATCCAGCTTCTTTTGCTCCAACAACATTCCTATAGGAACAAACAGGTATGACCAGCGCACATTTATTGCAATTGTTATTTTCCCCTTAATGGTCACTTTGCTTCCTCACAATAAAGATGCTCCAAAAATATGATATTGACGATTTTTTTTTTAATGCTACACACACACAACTGAGGTGACTGATGTTGTAAATTTGTCATTGTTTGTAAAAAGTTATATTATGCTTGAGGAAATTCACTGGAAGCACAGCTTGAAAAGCTAGCACCGTTCTGCCAAACACACAAATGGAAGCAGTTAATTCTGCTACACACAGAAAGGTAAGCTAGCTGCATTTTTGCTACAGTTAGGTACAACACCCTAGGTACGTTCTGTAACACAGCCAATTCAGACACCTAATTTCTGCTCACATAGCTTCTGCAAGTAAATTGAATAGTTAGTAGGGCCATTGGAGGTCTAATACAAAAAAAAAAAAAACGCATAAAACCAGTTTTTTTTTCTGCACATCATGCCACAATATCCATCCATACTAAGGTCTAAAGTTAACACAACAAAAACACTACATTTCACTACACAAATACAGACAGAAACTCCTCATTTTGATATCCAATAAACAGGTCTCTGTTGGATGAAAAAAAACATTACCATCACTATAGTGTAGTTTGTTGTATTCATAGGTTATGCCCGTGAGTCCATTGTTGCACATCTGCTAAATAATTAGTAATAATTATTGCACCCTGGCCACAGCACTCTGATGGCCACTCTTTACCTAACTGGGCTTGGACAGAGTCCACCCCAGTACAGGAATCAGTCGCCGTGTCCACAGTCCCACACCTGTAATCTTCTCTGTGAGTCCAGTGTTGTAGACTTCCACAAGCTTGTACAGCTGTTCGCCCAGGGAGTCTGAGGAAGTAGATGCTTGATCTTCTCCCTGGGACTCCACCTCACTGCTTTGAGGACAGAAAATGGAGGTTATGCTAACTACCTGTGGTCTTTCACACTAACTTACAAGATGACAGCGGAGCATCTTCTCACATACCTGTTGTCCCCTGGAGAGCTCGAGAGCGCTGAGGGCTTTATTCAGAGCCTCAGTCAGCATGGCCTCTTCCTGCAATATCTGTGCCAGTACAGTACCAGGGAGCTCCAACAACATCCCTGCATTGCAACACACACACACACACACACACACACACACACACACACACACACACACACACACACACACACACACACACATACATATGTTCTGACACTGCCTTCAATTTACAAAAGTCTACATTTCTATAACAATTTTATCCGGAAATGCAAGCAAGCTTTTCTGGTTATCATTTATGCCTGCTATTGTCAGCTTACATGTTTGTACCAATGATACACAACTTCTGAGAGCTGACAAGTTTCAAAACGTGTCTGTCTGGTACGTCTACACCCCTGCAATAAGCAAGAGTCTACACTGTACAGTATCAAAAATAAATAAAAAACATTCCAAACTGGCATTTTTGTAATACTAAAAGCCTGCCAATGACAACTGAAAGCATACACAAAGATTGTGCAAGGATGATCACCAGAATGAAATTTCACTTATAATAAAGGAAATGTGTGGTATTTAGAAAACAGCTACAATTTATTTTTATAAAACAATATCACATGGTGTCTCTGTGTGTGGTAAAGCAGGAAATGCTTGCGTCGAAATCAGTTTAGATCAAATTTAATGAATTACCTCAACAAGCAATTTAATGGCATTAAAACAAGAATGTAAATATTCTAGGGTAGACACTTCCCCTGCGTTGCCTTACCTGTGAGTTTCCCTGCCATTTCGGCGTGCCTAGGATATATTAG
Organism: Synaphobranchus kaupii; assembly: GCA_029718625.1. Lineage (NCBI taxonomy): Eukaryota > Metazoa > Chordata > Actinopteri > Anguilliformes > Synaphobranchidae > Synaphobranchus > Synaphobranchus kaupii. Next base: position 13,092,682 of record CM056392.1, on the reverse strand, counting down.
GCCATACAGCTTTCCCCCAGCATCTCGAGTTTTCTCCTGATCCTCCATAATGAGCATAAGGGATGTATTCAACATATATGCAAATGTTTTCTGTGTTTATATGCTTTTGGCATTTTGAAAAGTTTTAGCTTACTTTAGCTAAAAATGTAAACAAACAAATCACAGCATATGCTGTAATGTCACCCGTCTAATTTGTCTTTTAATTTACATGCGAACAAAACGACATTGAGGTAGTGATCGTATAACCTATTCAAGCACATATTTTGCTCCTACATCCCCTACATCCAAGATACCTAACGTTAGTTAGCTAACTTAGCTACTGCTCCTTGTTATCCAAGAACGTTATCTAGTTAGCGAGAGTAACGTTAACATTAGTTCAAGTCAATTTAGATTATTTTAGCAAGCGAATTTGCAATGTAATATCTTAGCAAATATTACCGTGTATAACTATTATAAGAGATATTCTAAAACTCTTTCACATAAGTGCATGCTTCACTTAATTCGAGCTAATAGTAACGTTAAATCACTTATTCCAGATGCTAAAAACAAATCCCGTTCCCTTTATCTTGTTGCAGAATTGCGCATGCTGATGACGTTTTTCCAAAATGTAGTTTTGTCGCAGCCATAAGTCGTGACTAGCCTCAGTACGCCCTTTTTCAAGAATGTCTCTCCGCGAGAATGGATAAGTAGCGCTATAAGACAAACATAAGAATTGTGCGTAGACATACATTAATTGAAATATGATATGTATATGAAGTTCCATTGTGAAAAAAGAAAGTTATTCTATATGTTTTAAAACTTTGAATTATGACATAACCAGTATGACCGCTACGTTAAAATGACTGAAGTGTTTTGCAAGCGCGCAGGATCTATTCTTCTGTAAAGCGGCTTCCTTCCTTCTCTCGCTCTTTTCTGCCGCTGAAAGGTAACGTGGTCGCATCCGACGGTCTTGTTACAAGACAAATTTTTTATATTTTCTATCGATTTTGTACGTATTGAGTGTATAAAGACACATTTGTACAATTAATTATGTATATTCAATTTCTTATGTAAACACTTAGGAATATAAAACTTTTTTTAAGCTGAAAATACTCCGATGTGTTACTGCTAGTGTAGGCCTCCCGAGATGGTATAGCTCGGTACTTTGAGAAAGGCCCTTCCTTAGCCATTTAACGTTATTTATCTAGCTACGTTAACGACTTGTATTGCTTGCTAGCTAGTTAGTATGCCTAACCTAGCCTATTGCTATGAGCATTTCCCAAAAGGGTAGCCTACTTGAATAGGTGTTTTGGTAGTAACGATTGCTAGCTAGCTAAATTAGTATGCTGCATGTGAATGGCAAGGACCTGAAACGAGCACGTTGTCACCAAGTAACAGTGGGATTTCTGGGGGAAATATAATGCCTTATTATCAACTTGCTATATATTTAACAAGCGTATTTTAGTTTTTGACAAAGTGATTGATTAATAAACCTGTTAAGAACTCTGAGTACAAGTCTTGCAGCTAAGGAAAAACGTGTTTATTGAAAGTATTTTAATCGCCACGATTTTTGTTGTTGTCGTAACACACTTGCAAAGTTTTAACGAAGTGATTGAAGGTTGCTCCTAAATATACAATATATTAATGATTCCCGTGTCCCTTACCCAGGTGTCAACATGTCGTCTCATCTGCAGTGGATGGTGATCAGGAACTGCTCCAGCTTCCTTATCAAGAGGAACGGGCAGACCTACAGCACAGTAAGTTGGAATCTAGGTCGTTTTTAAACACATCTGCTAGTAATCTTAATGAAATGATACGGGTCAAAAAAAATTAAGCCATTCACAAAAATGTGGATGGGAAGGCGTTATTTCTGGAAGTGCATGTGGTAGCAGTCCTCGCTTTTCTTGTTGACAGGAGCCCAACAACCTGAAGTCAAAGAACTCCTTCCGTTTTAACGGTCTTGTGCACAGGAAGACTGTTGGGGTACAGCCAGCTGCTGATGGGAAGGGTATTGTTGTGGTTTTGAAGAAACGTGCAGGTAGCTATAAATCATCCCTTTGCCATCAAAGAAATGCACTACCACCATTGGTGCTGTTTTTTGCACTGTTCTGATGAAAGTACTTGCATGATCTCTGGAAAATTGTGGAATAATTTTAGTTGTTCCTCCCAAGAAAAAAATTTAAGGATACCTTGTATGCATGTTTGTTCTTTAATGTGTGATTGCAAAATAGTGCCCGTATGTAAATTTAGGAACCGAGTTGGTGAACTCTTATGAGGACGTACATACTGCATTTCAGGTTGTCTTGCAGATACGCAAGTGAAGCAATATTACAGAGGCGCAGCCTGAATTGAATATATTGTGCTACATGGCGCCATCTTCTGCTGCGGCTCTTAATCAACGTTGAGTCATTTTTGCTAATGTTTTCAAGGTCAACGCAAACCTGCCACCTCGTATGAGAAAATCACCATCAACAAGAACTCACGTGCCACTCTGAGCAGCCTGCGCCACATCATCCGTAAAAAACAACTACAGAAAGGATCTGCGCATGGTACGTCCCCCCCCCCCCCCCCAACTACGATGAGCACTCTGCTCTTTTAGGATTGTATTTACAGTGGACAGGTCTGATGTGTATTCAGAGCCCACCATAAAGCTCAGATATTGGGGTCAAAATGATGGTTTGTATAAGGAAGCGAACAACCGTCAAAATGATTCCCTGACAAGATGTCGAATGCTGTGAAATGTTAAATGTCAGAATTTATATCATATTTATTCACGTTAAGTGTGTTTCCGTGTTTATGTTGCCTTGCTTTGAAGTTTCTACCTCTGTCCAGTTTATTTGCTGATATTTGCAGTGCGCACCCTATAACGGTGATGTGCGTTTGGGAATTGTGCCAGTCGAGCAGGGAGCACAGATGTGGAGGTTTTTATGGTGCGATAGCTGGGAAAAGGTGGGTTAAGAGGTGGAGGTTTGACTTGAGCTGGGTTTTCCGACAGGCTGCTCTGCGCCGTGCTAGCGCCATCCTGAAGAGCCAGAAGCCTGTGGTGGTGAAGAAGCAGCGCTCAAGAACTACAAAGACCGCATAAATGTTTTCAATAAGAATCTTCTAATAAAGTTCTGTTAAATTGAATCGCCCGACTCATTACAATCAAATAGAAATGCACTGTTATGTCTGTCAGTATTATTTGACACTTATGTAGAGTAAATAAGGGTCTCGTAGTAAAGATGCACCAATTGTGAATCCAAGGAACACACGGAGCAGTGTATTAGCATACGAGCTAGTAAAATGGTGGATGGATAATTGGAGAAATGGTCCAAAACATTTCCACAAAGCACTTTGTTCCCCATAGTGCTAAAAGGTTATCCCTAAGAGCTACATAATAATGGGACACACAGCCTGCTGTGTATACATGAACTCTTGAGTGTTCATTTGGCAACAAGCAGTGATCCAAAAGTGCAACATTACTGTGCGTAGTACTGTAAAGTCTTTGACCCCCTGAACATTGTGCCTCCCCTTCAAATGAGATGAGTGATTGTCGAGTGTGCTTGGCGTTTAGATTTTGGGAACTAAGGGATGCCTGAATAGGTGTTACGCTATTCATATGGCAAGCAGTTTGTTCATTAACCCCACAAGGCCTGAGGATATCTTTAGACTCCCTCCCTATTACTGTGGACCCAGAAGTGATATCGCCAGAGGCATATAGACCACAGACATGGTTCAGGTACATTTTGAAAGTACATGAGCGTATCAGGGTGGTTTGATTTCTTGGTCTACAAACACACCTGCACTATGCTGTGTTGAACACGTGGTGCTTTTAGATTGTGACAAATGGAATCCACATACAGATATTTCAGTGTCTCAACAGATTGCTTCACTCGACACGGTTAGACCTCTGAGGGTACATTGAATTAGGGGAACCAGAGAATAAATGGGGCATAATGTGTAAAATACCAGCTATCCTTATAAAGTGAAAGGATGGTTAAGATGCAGTTTCTCTCAAAAGTTCTAGCATATACATTTTCCAGTTCAAGCTACACAAAATGCATACCCTGGTATAATGATCATTTTAAAGCAAAACCCCCTGTTTTGTCCTCAATCCAGAACCTGGATTTTAAAGAGTGACCAATTTTCACAAAGGAATAGATGATTGCAGGACACTAAACAGGATGGTGACAACACATGTGCAACTGTTGTGTAAGTAGGACATTCCTAACTAACAGGATATACAGCATATATCCAATTCCTATTGATTGCTTGTGGTATAGGTTATTTAAATGCATAACCTTTTTACATTAGTTTTTTTATAAACTTGTTAAATAACGTATGTTATTTTCAGTCTACTAGGGTTATTTTCAGTTTCATCCAAAATCATTTAAACAGTAACTCCGCTATGATCAATGAATGCACAATGGAAAATTATCTTACTAGGTACTACTATTAATAACAGGGCCACAGGGTGGTGACACTAGCCTGGATCAGCCATGCAAAAAAATCTGATTGATTTTTAAAAGTAGCCCACTGACATCCAACCACATTTGACAATCTGATGTACTGGCACGTTAAGTGTGTCTTGTCTTTGGCTCATTTGTTTTACCTTTCGAAGTATATAAGCATTTCCGTGGTTTGGATCTGACGTCTTTTAACTTGTTTTAACAATGACACTTCTTACCGCGATTTGAAAGTATTCATCGATGACCATAAAAGGAACCGACAGAATGTTGCTTGTAAGACTAGCACTGACACTGTGGACATCGTCTGCCGTTCCCAAATCGGGGCTCGCCTTTGAGCTTCAGGATACCATTCACTCTCTGATAGAGGAGAACATACATTTACACGACCAGCTGGAGAACCTGACACAGGCGCTGCGCGAGCTAAAACAACTGCTCTGGAACCACTCCAAAGGTCTGTGTATCCATCCTCATTTTTGTCTTGAAATAGAAGAAAAAAATTAGCATCTAAAGTGACTGATTGAACATTTCTAAAATAGCTGCAATTTATTCAATGCATGCTCATGGGTTTTAATGGCTTGTCTTGCTATTCAGTTAAAAATATGGTACGTTTAAATTAACTTTAAAATTAAGTTTATGCATTCAATAATCAATAGCAGATCTTGTTTGAACAGAAACTGAAGGTGAACATGATCCGGATATACAGCATCTCTGGGACGAATGGATAGAACACGGTAACAATTCTTCACTATTTTACCCATCTATGGCTCTATTTTATCTCACCATCAAAGCACTGCTAGCAGTGTTGACTTAATAACACACCCATGAAAATCAAATAGGAGCATGGCTAAACTGAAGTGATTGTCCAATTACTTCAACAGAGAGGGGTTTATTTTCCTGTAGAATCAGACAGCTCATGTTCATTCATAAAAATTTCAAATGGGAAGTACAATTTTGTCTTCATGTAGGGTGTTTTACAGGAACAGAAATACATGAATACAGGATTGGCTCTAGTCCTTTGGTTCCATTCAAGCTGACTGACCTCAGTCAGGTTTGAGGTATTTTTACACTGGAGTTAATCCCTAATCCTTTGGGGTTCACTGGGTCAGCAATATCCAGAATGGAAGAAGAGACCTGTGCTGTTGCTCATCCACATAATAGCAGTAGTTGTTGTCTGCTTAAATCTGGCAGCTACAGGCAAAGATAATTGATTACCCATGGTCGGTAGTTCAGCAGTAAGAAAGATGCCTCTTATTCCAAAGTGCAGCAGTTGTTTCTCTGCCAGAGAGGTGGTTAACACTAGTTAACACTAGTTAACCACCTCTCTTCCCTGAGTAATTTTGTAAAGCAACCTGTATTCTTGTTAAATTTGTCATTGCACAGATTAGACAGCTTTGGCAGCTTTAATTTGAGGGTATTTTCATGAACCGTTTAGAAATTATAGAACCTTTTGTGCATAGCCCCCCCATTTTTGGGCATCAAAAAATATTGGACTGTTTAACATAATGTAGAATAAAGTAATAATTTTTAATATTTGGTCACATATCCTTTGCATGCCATGACTTCCTGATGTCTGTGACCCAACAACATTAAAAGGTTGATATCTTATTTTCTGGTACTCTTACAAGTGATACTATAACGTCTCTGCATTTGAATGGATCTCTATGGGAATTGGGGGGTGGGACTAGATTTAGCTGTAAATTATGCTGAAGGTTATAATATCGCTTGTAAGAGTACCAGAAAATAAGATATCAAGAGTCTTTTGATATTGTTGGGTCACAGACATCAGGAAGTCATGGCATGCAAAGGATATGTGACCAAATATTAAAAAATGATTACTTTATTCTACGTTATGCTAAACTGTCCAATATTTTTTGATGCCCAAAAATGGGAGGGACAATGTATAAAAGGTTCTATAATTTCTAAACAGTTCATCCGATATGGATGAAAATACCCTCAAATTAAAGCTGACAGTCTGCACTTCAACCTCATTCAAACTCAAAGTGCTAGAGTACAGAACCAAAATAACGAGATAATCAATGTTATTCACTTCACCTGTCAGTGGTTTTAATGTTGTGGCTGATCGGTGTATATCCAGCTGTATAGCTGGATACTGTGTATAAATGCAAATGCTGTGCAAGTCACTCTGGATAAGAGAGTCTGCTAAATGCCAGTAATGAACTGTAACTGCACATGTGAGAGTGTAGCAAACAAAAATAAAGAGAAGCATATGGGCTAAGGCAAGGCACTGTACATAATATTGAAACTTCCAAACCATCAGTATAAATTGTTTGCCTCAGGTTTATACCCATAGCCTAGGGCCTATGGTCACGAATATACACATTACCATTCTTACAGCTGCTTCATACTGGCCGAAACGTATTTGATATAATCTGGTTTTAACAAAAGTGACATTTGTTATGCAGGTATGACTGCTGAAACGCACCTCCTGTTGGAGCAGGCATTCTGTGGGCACGATCTCCACGGAGCAGCCAGTCCACTCCAGACACACACACTCCTCCTGTTCCCCACCCTCACCTGTCTTCTGATAACACTTAGAGGTTAACGAAGACATGGGCCCACCATAAATATCTTATAATGGCAGGGTTATGGGAAAAACCTGCTTTGTAAGTAATCGCTTGAAATCAGACGTGTATTGCAATTTCTTTTCAACTTTATGCAATACATAATCTCACTCCCTAAGAAGGAAATGAGAAAAATCATTTTCCAAATCTAATGTTCCAGTTTTAACTATATAGGATGAACCTTCTGAAATTAGAATGAGGTGATATAATTTATCCGTGATGAATATTCTTTATATAGCTGAATGTTGTCTTAATCTAATTATATGTATGTTTGTGTGTGTGCGTGCGTGCGTGCGTGCACACAGGACTTAAAATACTTATTGGGTTTTAAAATGAGTTTATATTTTGAAGTTTTACATCAAATGTTTGAAAGCGTACAATGTGCACTGATGATACTCACTTTAATGAGGGGATGTACATTCTTATCCGAAAAGGGCCAGTGTGGCTGCAGGTTTCTGTTTTAACCCCGGCACTACGACACCTTATTCTACTAATTAACTAATCATGGTCTTCAAACAAGAGTCTTCAAGACCTTGATAAGTAGAATCGGGTGTCTTAGTGGTGGACTAAAACAAAAACCTGCATCTACAGCGGCCCTTTCCGGATAAGATTGGACCCCCTGCTTCGATGCATTTTTAACAGCATCCCAGCGTCTTCTAGCTTGTGTCTGTCTAATTGCGTGTGTTTTTAATGTAGATGAAATGAGTTTAAAATTCATAATGTTGTTGTTTTTGTTTTGTTTAAGCCTTTAATGCCTGCATATTTTACGAAAAAAGTAGTTCTACGACCTTCTGTTTTCTGATTAATTTTTATTTGCTTATGATAATTGTCTGGGACCCTTGTTAATATCTAAATAGTGTGAATAATTGTGAGACACATCATTGGAAATACTGGATACTGCTCGTTTAAAATCGAAACTAAATCTTTTTCTCCAAGCAATTGTGTTAGTAGAAAAGAAAATATTTTTTCCAATCTTTTGAACAAGCAATATAGGTAATTACCTGTATTTACTATAGCAGCTATACAGCCTTTTTTTGCTCATCTTTATCAAGGGTGTGAATATATTGAGGACACTCTATGGCTGTAACACCAGAGGACTTTTTTCCAGTTCCATCTAATCATTCCTTCAGGAATTTTCACTTCAGCATGTTGTTTTGCATAACACCAATTATCTCAAACATTAATATGGGCCATTGATTTAGGATTTAGTTACTATGATTAGACCTGAAGAATGCCAATTAATACTAAATAAAGTACTCAAATGTCAACTGGTTTTCTATGCATTTGGCAGTTTTATTTGGTTTTATACAACTGAAATTTAATGTGAAAGATATCAACATGTCAAAACACAAATTAAACAGTTTTTCATGGATCATATATGTATATATACATTTGTAACGTGTCTACGGTTTGCTGAAAAGATACCACTCTGCAGGAGTCGTTATACTATAGAGGCACTTTGGTTTAATATGTCTTTATCTAGTCTTTGCCTACCCACCACAATATCCCATTTTAGGTCCCCAAAAATATGAATATCCAGAATCAAGTGGGCATAATAATTTATTTGCATTTTTTTCCAACTGGAAGAACATACAAAAGGTATAAAACTAAGAAAATATCCCTTTATGCAGGATTAAGCAAAGGTTTTGTACTTGCCGTCTTGTTTCTTAAAAGTTTTATATCATTTCAGTTGCTACTTATCTTGATACACATGCAGGCTGAGTTTGACAACATTCCTCTTTGATAATAAATATTGCAAACACATTTTTACAGTGGAATGTATGCATGTAAGATAATGTGCAACACGGGGAATAAGGACAACTTTACCAGCTCATGCTCAGCAACTTCTACTGTGAGTACAGGAGTCCAACAGAAACTAGTTTTCAGGTGGATTGGAAATGAGGAGGTCTAAGAGGTTTAGCACGGCTCACTGGCCACAGCTCTGAGGCTTAAGTCTGAATAGAAACTGTGTCCATATACTTTACTTTACCTGTCCCCAATTTCACCACCAAACCTGAAATAGATCAACAGTTAGAAAATTTGCCCATCCAGTAGTGAAACTTTATTGAAATCCCAAATTGGCTCAGTCCATTTTCATCAAACCTTGTGTAGACAGAATGCCTTGCAATGATATGATTATTGCTCTCAGCATGCAATGTTCAACCTATAGAATGCATTATTATACCTACAGTATCACTAAAATGTTAAATTACATATATTAGTTATCACTGAGCAAACCATGTTCTTGTGTACATTTACCAGAAATTAAGGTGCACTCACTTATTTTTACTAAAAACTTTATAGGGCGCATTAGGGTCCACTTAGTTGCACTGACCTGACTGATAATGCCAACGTTATTGTTGAGTTCAGAACAAGAGTCAGCTTGGTCTCTACCAGCCTCTGCCTACAGAATGTGTGCATTATTTGTGTCCCCAATCATTTCAGGATGCAAAACTCCCTCTAAACCTTACATTGGGGACAGTAACTGCTTTAATTAAGCAATGCTGAGGGTGCCAGGGTCAGGACTGCATGGACAATGCCCTGTATTGAAATTAAAGTTACCACAAGAAAGAAGCAACAGTTCCCTGGTCAAGGCCTTGGTGCTGCATGTAAATTTACCCACCGCTGGTGGAGGTCTTTACATCTGCAGGCGAAATTGTTTGGAAACATCTTGCAGAGGCCCACCAGGCATTGGAGCCTTTGTGTAGAAATGGACCACGTCTCTCGAGTTACTGACCGTGGCCGCTTCTGTTGTTCATGCACGGAAGAGAGGTACAGTACATGGATCCAGGCCCAGAGTATTTCGTTATGCGGGGGGTGGGGGTTAGCCCTAAAAGGTGCTTTAGGAGAAGAAACACAAACACACAAACACAAACGCGAACACAACCACACATCTACAGAAGGACCCCGACAGTACACACACACACGTTTAGAATGTTTCTGTTAACCAGGTGCAAGGGTACTGCAGGGCTGTAATTACAAATAAACAGAGGGGACGTGTGCAAAGTATGTATCTCATCTACCTTCACAGGTTTTTTTTTTTTTTTTTTGCTGTTCTATGTGGGGTGTGGCCTATGTGGGGTGTGGCCTATGTGGGGTGTGGCCTATGTGGGGTGTGGCTGTGGCTAATCGATGTCCAAGTCGCTGTCGTCATCGCTCTGGGCGTGGTGCGCGATGGCGGCGTTGCGGATGGAGGTGGGGATCACCGCCGTCTTGTCCGGCAGCAGGCCGTACTCCTGCAGCAGGGCCTCCAGGTCCACGGCGAAGAAGTCCTCGCCCAGCTGGTCGGTGATGCGCACAAAGTTCCCGATGAGGTCGCCGCCCTTGTACACCAGCAGCGCCGGGAGGGCGTTCCCCGTGAAGAGGGCGCTGGTGCCGATGACCGAGCTGCGGACCCCGCAGAACTTGATGAGCGGGTACTCCTGCGCCAGGCACAGCATGCAGCCGGTCATGGCCTCGCAGGCGGGCATGTCGCCCTCGTAGATGTGGATCATCACCATCGTGCCCTTCTCCTCCTTGTCCACAGCATCCAGGAAGTCCTCTCCGCTCGACAGCTCGAAGACCTGCTCGAAGCGTTTGCCGCTGTACAGCTGGCGTCTCATCTCGTCGATGCGCTGCTTGCGGTACTCCGCCAGGAAGTCTTCGTCGTCCTCATCCTCCTGCAGCATGTTGTACTCCTGCAAGGTCATCTGGGAAACAGGAGCGTGCGGACACACCTCAAAATCACCAAAGGGGAGTGCCTCATTTTACCAAGCAAGTAACCGCGACCACTGTGAGAAAACCAAGTATGCTTCCACAGAGTTAATAACACGAGTAGCAATAGACTATCCAAGCAGTGAAAATATGAAATATTTTTTAATAGTTAATTAATAATGAGAACTGTGTTCTGAATTGTTGTCAAGTGTATACAATTCTTCAGATAACAGGTATGAATTTGGATCCTTGTTCAATTTTCTGAAGTGTTTGTTCCCAACTATATACAGGCGATTTTGCTTTTTATTAGATCACCCCTCTCAAATGAACACAGGATACGCTTGCCCTGAATACTCTCTAATGGTGGCCAACTTCAGCAGCCACAAAGCTGTTCTCTGTTCTCAGCTGGTGTCTGTACGCCTTAAGCTGATCACCTCACTCCACCAAGGTCATTTTTAGTAAAGGCGATTCTGAATTGCAGATTCACCCATATAACCTTCAACACTTCCCATGAGCCGTCACGTCCCGTGAAGACCCTATTCCTCACCTTTCCATTGATCTTCTCCTGCAACTCCTTCTGCTTCTCCTTTTCGCGCTCCTCGTCCAGGTGCGAGCGGCAGGTCATGGACAGCTTCTTGATCAGCCGCTCCATCTCGTTCTTCTGCTCCTGCCGCTGCTCCGTCTCCAGTTGCTTGTACTTCCTCCAGTCGTTGATCACGCCCTTGGGCCCTGCAGGTGCCCACCACCACCACCACCATCACCATCATCATCACTCACACAAATGTCTCATAGGCCTTTATAGAGAATATAAAGGCCTATCCATCTAAATAAACAAGATTTTCCCAATAAATAAACTTAATGTATACAAATCAGCATTCTAAGGTACAAAATGACCAGCCCTAATCAAATTTTAGCTCTCTAATTAAGTGTTATCCAAGTGATACTCAGTTTCCCAAGGGGCTTTATTCATCTGTGTGTGGGTGAGGCCTCCTGAGAGACAGAGCTACAGGGATACCTGAAAGAAAACAGACTACCTGAGGTAGGAGTGGTCGTCCTGGAGACGGGCATACCTGTGTTTATGGCGCTGCCATCCTGGCTGTACTCGACCTCCAGGACGTCTGCGTCCCGAATGGTCTTCTCCTCTCCTTCCCCTTCCTCTTTATCGCTGTCTTCATCTTCACTGCTACTGCAGTAGTACTGCAGCTTCTCTCCGAGCAGCTTGTCATCCAGCGTCGTCATGGTCACTCACCGGCGTGAAACAACACTGCATGTGTGAGAGTGAGCATGTGCAAGTTCATCTGTGTGTGTGCGTGTGCACGCATTCTTATGGGGTTTAATAAAGATCTCCAATCCCTGTATTCCTTTCAGGCCAGAATGCCATGATGCCTAACCAGCAACAACCGAGTAATTTTCCATAAGCCTTATTAAAATCTTAAAATAAAACCGTAAAATCTTATCATCAGCACTTCTTTCAGCCACATTCACTACGGAAAGTGTCTAACCCAAATTTTCATATTCATATTCAATATTCATATTTGGGTTTATTAGTTTTTATTAATTATCTTATTAATAATAATTTTATTATTATTAGTTTATTATTAGGATCCCTGTTACAAATGGTAACAACTACTCTTCCTGGGGTCCACATATAACAAAATACATACAAATATACAAGATACTAAATAATAAAAAAAAGGCTTAATGCCGAACACAGTAAAAAATAAAAAAAGTAAAAATAATATACTGTACAATATGCACTACAATACATACCATACAGTATAATCAATATACAATATAAACAAATACAATATACAAGAGTTTATTATCATTAATAAGAACTCTTAAGGAAGAGTTTTAGCTGTTTCTTAAAGTGCATTGTGCATTTTGCCTTTCATTTCTATAATGTCTATTGGTAAGGAGTTCCATATCGACATAGCTGTGTACATGATGGTATTTTTCATTGCATTACACCTAGGCATAGGTACTGTGAAACGACCCATCGCTACATGCCTGGTAGTATAGTTATGTCTGTTACTGGTGTAATGTATACATTTGTACAAGCATTTAGGGTTTTTATTCAGATAGATATTCCTGAAAAATAACAAAAGTTTAAGGTCAGGATGTTGGGCAGCGTAAGAATTCTAAATCAGTTTCCCTTGTCCAAATGTCAGCTTCCTAATGACTGAACTCTCCACTTGAAGAAATATGGGAAAGAAGAGAGAAAATGCAGAACATCCTGGAAACCACTGCAAAGGACAAACAAAGATCCTAAAACACAGAATCCACCCATGGTTTTCACAGTTTAGGCTTAGGCTGTGAGAACCTATGCTGTTAAAACTACAGCGTGTGACGCCTGAACGTAAAGTGAAAACTCATGCACATGCAGAACAGGTCACTCCTCAGAAAGACTGTTCCTACAATGCCCCCGTTATCCATCATTTAAGTCAGAGTTTCAGTGAAGCCCCACTGTGATAGATTCCGCATTTCACTCCTGACAGCGCAGCTGAACACGTAGGAGTCTCAAGTCTCACCACCTTGGAAAGTAGCCACAACGCATAGCTACGCGGTTCCTGTTCATGGACTCCGAACATCCCTGGAACATACTGGGGCAAGAATAATTAGGCCTATCAAGAGCTGCACAATACATTTCCATTGACGGTCAGCTAGGAATCAAGTCTGTTCGATCCACGACCTCTACCATGTCACATCTTTAGATAGAAACCCCTGCTGCTCAACCCTGCGGAGGAGAATCAAAATACAAGCAATCTGGGGATAAAGCTTATCCACTAATGGGAGTTGTAGCTGGGCCCTTTTGTATTCCTAAGTGCAAGGAAGCCCTAAAAAAAGCAGCAGGGCTGGAGTTCTGCATTCAACTCCATATTAATCCATCTAAAACACTGCACAGATGGAGAGGGGGATGGTTATCGTTCCAGGGCAAGACCTCCAGGCTGTAAAACCACGTCCGTTACCGATTCTACAAACAAGCAGCACAATCCTTTACTGAAAGCTGGGTTGCGCCTAATATTACTCGACTTCAAGAAATTATATAGGCTGACGGATGCATTACAGAAAATGTGTCTTTGCCCGATTTAGCAATCTCAACAACTGAGAGGTGCAAAATGACGAGAAAATGAGAAACCAGACAGTGACAGAAAGCGTGTTTGATGTAACGTTAAACTAATCACACTGAAATGTATGAGCAATGCTGCTGGTACAGTATATTCATAGGAGACCCCTAGGATGGCGACGTGATCTAGGCTATATCGAGCTCAGATAAAAACAAAACAAGCAAATAAATAAATACTATCTAAATCAATACACTGGCACAAAGAAAATCGTCGTTCCTATTTTTCTAGTATGGATTGCATAGATAGACAACCAAGTATTGTAATTACTATGCAGAGATGTTCTGTTATTTACATATATGCATTTTACCTTTATATAAGCAAGTTGGTTAACTAGCTATATTACTCATATTAGCAAAAAAGAGCAAACTTCATAGAAAATTACGATATAGAATCGCTTGCCAGGGGTAGTAAATCCAATTAAACGTTTATTTCCTCCAACTAGGCCGTCGTGTTACTGAGCAGAGAAGGGTTGTCATTAGCTAACGTTAGCAGAGAGCAGACGGAAATCGGAAACAGACCAACCTTAATACCGATTACTGTTCGGTAATGTAATACGTTGTTTAACGTAAAGTTATTTAGCGATCAAGCTATGATAGCTAGTTAGCTAGCTGTAGTGAGACACCCCATCTATAGCGGCACCAGGAATGCATCAACACTGCCACATAGCCTTAGCTTGCTAGCTAACTGGTAACCTGATTAATTTTCTAATCTAACGTTAGCGTAGCTACCGCGATCTACTGGCTGACTAGACGGTAACGTTACCCATCTCAGAATACTACTACGTTCCTGTTCTAATAGTAATAAAATCTTACCACACAACAACGCCGCTTGTTTTCTGTCTGAGGTTTTTTTTTTTTTTTTAAATGCACAGCCAATATCCATCCACTGAGGAACTGCTAGCTCAAGTTCCTGTACACAAACACGCTTATAAATTATAATTTCTCATTCGACTGATGGACCAATTACAATTCAAAAAGCAATGACGGATGTTATAAATAACCAATTATTGAAGGCTACAAAGGAAGGAAGTCTCTTTGTTTCCCTCCCACACAGGAAACAAGGTGGATACGGACAACGCTGTCATGTGATCTAGTGGGGGGGAGCTACTAGTAAGCTATAATTTTTCTACGGTCTATGGGGGAATAGATGTTCTGTTCTAATAAAACAACGCGTTTATACGCCAAATGGTAAACCTTTTTTGTTTAAGAACAACATGAGTGTACTGTTCTGATAATTCATGCATTATAGTATGATGGAATGACAAAAAGTAAAGCAATCTCTTACCGCTAACTTAAACAAGTTCCAGTGATATTAACCCCGAACATGGACTAAGGCTAAATAAACAGTTTGCGGTTCTACGCGTTGAAAGCAATGCTGCTCCAGTGGTTTGTCTCCTTTAAAGATAAGCCTTTCCTGAATTCTAAAATAATGTCTGTTTGAAGGTTCGTTCTTCAACCATTTTTCTTTATTACCTACATTACTGAAGCGTGTTACCTCTTTACCCATATGACCACGCAGTTTCCCCCCATCTACCTTTAAATGATTAAAAGGAAAAGTTAAATCACGGATGAACGCCAAAATTGTCCATCTATTATACCAGTTTTCAGCAAAGGGAACTTTCAAGGTTGGCTACACGATTTTAGATGGGATAATAATATAACCCATTCTTGAGAATTGTGACAAGTTATTATTTTTTCTTAAATCATGGAATTTCAGTCAATCCAAATGCTCTTGGTATACACTGGGTGAGCATCCAGCACCCCTCTATCTACAGAATCTGATAGCCAATTAAGGCCACTGGAGGCAATCTAATGGAGGAGTGCGGGGATGAAACCACAAGGAGCTTGGACTAGGTGGGAGCAGGCAGTGGGTAGAAAGACCACATGGGCTGACCTCTGGCAGGCAGAACTGCACCACATCAAGTTCCTTGTCCGGACCTTTTATGATGTCCTCTCCAGCCCTTCCAAACTACACTGCTGGGGCTTGGCAGACGCCCCGGAGTGCCCCACGGTGTTCCAAGAGGGGAATACTCGAACACATCCTGAGCTGTTGTCCAAAGGCTCTAAGTGATGGCCGCTACCGCTGGTGGCACAGCCAGGTACTGAAGACCATCACAGAGGTGTTCTGCTCTGGGATCTGTGTAAGCAAGTGGACGCGGACCACAAAGCAGACTATCGGCTTCATCAGAGCTCAAGAGCAACCCAATTCAACACCTAAAACAGCTTCTGGACTTCTACTACCGCTCGGGACTGGCCGCTCTTGCTAGAGCTGGACAGACAGCTCGAGTTCCCCCAACACATAGCAACATATAAGACTGAGACCTGATATCCTCATTGTGTCTGAAGCAACAAAGGGCATCATCATGCTGGAGCTGACCATCCCTTGGGAAGACCGCTTGGAGGAGGCTTTTGAGAGGAAGGTGATTAAGTACGAGGGGCTGGTGAGCGACTGTCACACCCAAGGCTAGAAGGCAAGGTGTTCGCCCATGGATGTAGGCTGCAGGGGTTTTGCGGGGCAGTCTCTCTGCAGAGCCTACCACACACTAGGCATTACGGGGGTGAGCAGAAGGAGAGCCATATGCAGCAACACTGCGGTGGATGAAAAGGCCTCAAGATGGCTCTGGATCAAGAGGGCTGATCCTTGGAAGAGCCACTGGCACTATCACACAAGCTGGGGCCTGATCAATCCCGGCTGGGTCGCCTGGGAGACGGTGTCTGATGTTGAAAGACCCGAAACACCCGATGAACCCTGGTTACATCACTGAGGTTGTGGACCTAGTGCATCTAGAGATGTATCATTCCAATAGTTCATTAGATTACCTCCTCTACCAGTTAATACTCTCAAGGGTCTGGGACAAGGGTGTTTACTGGCATTGGCAGGTATAGAAGTGAAAGAAATTAAAATCATCCAAAAATTTTATAAATTATATTTATTTCATACATTAAACACTTAAATGTCAATTTTCACCAGAATTTTTTTTTAAATTAGTTGTTTTAAGTAATAATTGTAAGATTGTTTGGTAGGACATGATTTGTCGCAATTCTCAAGAATATATATACAGTGGCTTCAGAAGGTATTCATACCCCATTGATCATTTCTCATTTTGCAAAGTAAAATTAAAACATATTTTGTTCTACTCCTGTAGAAGTCATTCTCTATAATGTGCAAAATTGGTGTAAAATTGACCCCAACCCAAAATTATTGTAATAGCAACATTTTGACATGTTCGTTGCCTTCTTAATGTCTCCCAACTGACTATCCTATTATGAATATTAAAAATCTCATATTTGTCTCATTGACAAGAATTGACTTCTCATTTTAGAGCCAGAGGTAAGTGAAAGTTGTTTAAGTTTAAAACCTGTACGGGAAAGGGAAAGTACAGAATCACCAACAAAAAATTGAAGATAAAAAATAAAAAAGGTTGGACCTGTTGAGGTCCCTTCTATCAGGGTGATATCACGGTGAGCTGCAGCAGATATCTATAAAACTATAGTGAAATCTCAGCAAAACATGTTCAGCTGCATCACAATAGCAATACGATAACAACACACCGCATCATAAGATCAACCCGCCCAGATGACCAGAAGTTAATTTACTTGGGCGTGGGCACTCGATGACAAAATGACAACTCCATGGGGCTGAAACTAGCAAAGACACTTGCGTTTGGGTTAGCACCACCGTTTAGCACAGAGTGTAACATAGAGCCCTATAAGTCTTAACGATGTTAAGATCAATCTCTGGTGTGCCTATCCAAAACTGTGAAACATGAACTTCTGCTTTCTACCACTAGAAGGCAGAATTGAAATGTTATAATAGATACTGTTCTGCAGAACATCAACACAAAGGTGAGAATTAGCTGACGCTCAATCTGCTATCTTGACGAATCTGTTCAGTTTTCTTTTCAATTTTCTACAGGGAAAATATCAGTTATTATTCAGGTAAAAGTATCACCTTTAGACCTGAATGGGACACCACTTTTATGTTGTTTATGAAAGGGTACATGCCACAAAGGCATGTGTACACAAATTTGTTCCTTTTCTTAAACATATACTGGTTTGTTTCATTTTTAAAAGAAAATACCAATCCCTGTCACGTCCCGTGTCTCTATGTCTCTGTCCATTCCTGGTTTTCCGTTTCTATGTGTTTTCTGTATGTGTATTCCGTTCCACGTTTTCCCTTTCCCCGATTGTGTTCCTCCAGCTCCCACACCTGATATGTGTTTCCTCAGGTTGTCTCGTCTGGCTAATAGTCTCCCGTTTCTTTGTTCGTATTGTGCCCTGCATTCGTGCTTGTCTGTCTTTCCAGCGGTTTCTCCCGCCTACTCCGAGTTCCTGTCTCCAGCCCTGTGTCTACCCGTCATGTCCCTGTTCTCCTGCCTGCCTTACCTGTTCCTGTTCCTGTCCCTGTCCAGCCCTGCTCCAGTCCTCCTGCCCGCCTGCCCATCCTCGTGGATCTCCCAGTTCTGACCCCTGCCTGTTCTGGACTTCGCCCTGCATTGTCTGTATTGCTCTGTTGCCTGGACTCTGACCCCTGCCTGGACCTTACCACGTTCCTGCCTTGCCTACATCGCACTGTTGCTGGACTCTGATCCTTGTTCTGTCGACCCTGACTAAAGCCTTATTCCTACTACTTTTTGTTGTCTGCGAGTGGTTCCGATCGGTTCTCATAACAAATCCCATAATTGCATGTTGTACCTTTTTAGATGAGGTCACTTTGAGATTCTCTCAAATGTCTGGGGATCTGATATTTTCCAAAGTTTTCTCTTTTGAAAATGGTGGCAAATTTGAACAATTTGTGTATGCATGCTTACAATGTGCATACATGCTGTGCAGTAACTCCTGAAGTCGACCTTAGTTTTGTTGTAGGGATAAGATATTGTGGAATTATCCTTCTGTTTATCATAAATAGGATGCAGAGAAAAAAGGCACCCAGACACAAGATACTGCTTGGACCTTTCTCAGCAGTAATGATGAATAACTGTGCTTTGTCTTTTTCTGGCAACATGGCTCTGGTGATTCACATGACAATCTGCACTATGATTAACATCGTAACTTCAGTGGGCAAGATTTCTGACATGTCTGCCACAGAAAATGCTCAGCATAAAACCTAACCCTCAGTTATCAACGTGGTAAACTGAAAATTGTGGTATGTGGTACGTGGTGGGATCATTTCGATTGTGCTTATGGTGGAAAATGTTGTTTCCTTTGTATTCATGGTTATTTGACGACTCCACAGTAGCATTACTAATCTGTACTGTAGCGCCGCTGTAAATGGTACATTCATCCTACTTGTAATTCGAGAATAACTTTAGGGACATCACCGCACAAAAGAGAAAGTATCCATTCCCCATTAAAGAGTGCCTTTGAACATCAGATTGAATAAGTAAAGTAAGCTCCTACCAACTGCATGTCTTCCCATTCAGAAAGTCATTCAATAGTAACTAGATCTGTATACACTCCATAAATATAATCCATCCTCTTTTTTTCATTGGGAGAATTGTTAAAACAACAAGAGGTGATGTGTTGAGGAGGTGCCAGTTCAGTTGGAAACTTGGAATGTGTCAGTGTAGAACTCCTTGTTAAAAGCTACCAGCACTGCGAGGATGTAGTAAAAATACTGGATCATGTAGGACTGTGAAATACTGCCAGTCCAGGCCCACACTGTGTGTCAGTGCAGGGAATGGATAGCTCTGTTTTGCAGGCCCTGGATAAGGCTCATTTAGCTTCTTTCTATTGGCCCCAGCTCTGCAGAAGACCGATATAAATTATGATGTGACGGTTGGGATACCATCCCTCAGATAGGAGCCTGCCGCTTGTCTTCGGATTGGCCCAAAACGTGTGTCACCCGGTCTGTTTTGCCTACATGAGCAGGGCACTCTGCAGGCTCTCTTCACACTCCACTTGAGATCATTCTGGAAGGAGATGAGGAAACCACCTCACATCCGGTGATAAAGCAGCAAATAGGAGAGAGCTACTATTACACTGGAAAAGTATGTTCTAAATGTTATGAGTTGTTCTGGAGCCATCGTCTGCTAAATATATGGTAAAATGTGAAGATTCATTTCACCATTAGACCTGAAAAGTACATTTGTAGGGCATTTTAGCAGCTGCTTTTTTATATCCGTTCTTAGATGCAACTGTGTGGGTACATCTGATTATGACTGGAAAAGAAAGATAGAAACAGAAAAACATAGACAGAGATAAGCATAGCCATATGTTACATTTATATAACGTATATATAACGTTTTGGTAGTGGTGGAAAAGACCTTACGCTGTTCTCCTCTCACATGTAGTTCAGAAAGCAGAGCTTCTTTAGCCGTGCTAGTGTTCTAAGGAATTACTTCTGCAGAACCGGACTGGTAATGATAGTTTTGAGAAGAAAAAATTCACTATGGTATCTATAGCCAAAAAAAGCCCCTTATGTACCTTTGAAAAACAAATTATAAGCTACTACCAGAAAACCAAAGTAAGCTTATGTTGATAATGCTTGACATACGGTTGACATATTGTTCTATCCATGACGAGACAGACAACTGTTTCCTGTACAGTCCTAATCCCCTGGTAACTGTCATGAGACATCCCAGAAGACAGGTGGCAGCAAAACACAACCTGGGGCGCACCTCCCAGGGAGCACACCAGAGAAGAAGGCTGTCCCACACCTGAGCCTAGTTCTGGGACTCATTAGCCTCATTATTGATGGTGTTTAAACCCTGCCATTTTGTCTTGCCTTACTTGTTTTTGAATCGATATGGTTGCATTGTATCACTGGTTTTTGAGTTGTACAGTTTTTCAGAGCCTCGCCTCTGTTTTCTTTGTTCTCTTTAGTACCTTGTGGTTTATAATCCGTGTTTGTTTTGAGCTTTTCCCCCCCCTGTTCAGTAAAACTTAAGACTGAACTTTTTGCCTCGTGTGGTCTTTTCAAGTGGTTTCAGAAAACTCAGGGAAACCTCACAGCAAGAACAATCCATTAATATGGACCCTGAAGAGTTTGAAAGAATTCGAGCAGCTGTTTCAAACCAGGGGGCTCTGACTGGACAACACCAACAGCTTTTGGAGCAGCTTTCACAGTCCATGCACCAGCCTCACCCTCAACCTGATTCAGCCTCCGACCAATCACCTGATCCTGAGAGACCTCCACCCGCTCCAGATAAACCTACCCCTCACCGAGCTTGGGAACCCCAGATGCCAGCCCCACCCAGGTATGACGGAGACTCAGGGAGTTGCAGAAGTTTCCTCACCCAATGCTCTCTGGTGTTTGAGCTACAACCCACTTTCTTTAGCACTGACTGGGCGAAGGTGGTTTATGTGATAGCACTGTTATCAGGCAAGGCACTTGCATGGGCCACTGCACGATGGGAGTTACAGACACCGGACTGTGCACAGTTTACATTATTCAGTCAAGAAATGCGACGAGTGTTCGATCACCCGGTCACGGGGCGTTCAGCAGCCAGACAATTGTTTGACCTGTGTCAAGGACCTCGCTCCGTTGCTGAGTTTGCTCTGGAATTCCGTATTCTGGCAATGAAGAGCCGGTGGAACTCGGAGGCCTTGATTGCTGCTTTTCATCATGGACTTTCCGAGAGGGTAAAAGATCAACTGGTTTGCAGGGACTGGGGAAATGACCTAGAGTCACTCATTTCTCTCGCCATCCGAATAGATAACCGCATCAGGGATAGGAACAGGGAGCATGCCTTTTCGAGGGAATGTGCGGCTCCCCCCACTACTCCAAACGTCTCTCCACCAACGCCTTTCTTTGCTCAGAGTGAGGAACCCATGCAGCTGGGCCGCACTAGACTCTCCCGTGAGGAGAGGGACCGGAGAATGCAAGAGGGGAGGTGCCTCTACTGTGGCAAGACTGGTCACTTCCGCTTGCACTGTCCTGAACTTTTGGGAAAAGAGCAAAGTCGTCAGGGGATCAGAAGAACTTGATGACTGGAGCACTCTTCCCAGCACTCTCGTCTTCTGCTACCAGTAACTCTGTCCTGGGGGGAGAGTTCTCACCACCTGGAGGCGTTCGTAGATTCTGGTGCAGCGGGTAATTTCATGGACTTCAGTACCTTGTGATTTATAATCCGTGTTTGTTTTTGACCTTTTTTTTCCCTGTTCTCAGTAAAACTTAAGACTGAACTTTTTTGCCTTGTGTGGTCTCTTCAAGTGGTTTCAGAAAACTCAGGGAACTGTCACAGTAACATCATTGCAAGCTACTGACAGCTTAAGGGCAGAAGTGACCCAAGGCTTTCTGCAATACTTCACTTGCCCTCTGATGCCTCGCCATTCTGAATCTGAGTTCACATGGTGACCATGGTGTGTATGTTCTTTGTAGGGAATTCAGAGATTAATACATTTGAAATAATGTGCTATGCTGTTGTTTGAAGAGGAACACTAATGGCAATCTAATTAGGGCAACCTAAGTTTGTGACCTGAAATCGCTTTGACAAAATAGGTTATTCTTGGGTCAGGCTAAAACCGAGTCTTGAACGCAAGATAGGAGTCATAATAAGGGTCGGGTAATCAATCATGAGAATACCCTTGCTGACTCAGACTGCATGATTTGGTCATGACGCCAAACTCAGTAAGCAGAAGAGGCATTCAAAACCAAACCCTCTCTCCCCCCCCTCCCCTTTATCAACACTTATCATGGACCAGTTCTCACGTAAAATGTTTGCGTGCTGCAAGCAGATTAGAGATTAGTTTTACAGAGTATGTAGAGACACTGCAAGCAACCAACACCGTGGCAGTGAGAGTAGATAAGAGGCTGAAAGGCACATTCAAATTTTTTTTTATCATGCTAAATCTGAGATAACATCTCTTAACAGGAAGCTTTAATAAAAAATAAAATTGCATTCAGATAAACACTTTTATCCATGACTCAGATCATTAAGCAGCGTTGACTCAACCCTGTCCCATCTTTAGAACAAAGGCATGACTTTACACAATCTGAAATCTGCTGACTAGTTGATTCAATCTGTAATCCCCAGTCCTATAGTTCTAACTCAACTGCAGCACTTGAACTAGTTGTAATTTATGCTGTATTTATCATGTTATCAAGTTTTTCCCTTACATTCAAGTGAACACCCCCTCAAAAGTATTTTGTCCTCAAATTCCCCCTCATGGTACACTGCTAATGTGCAAGCTTTAAACTATGCGTCCCTCAATTCAAATGCTTGGGTTCCATGTTTATGTTCATGTATGAGCTACACATCATATAGACATACTCAATGCCCTTCCAGTTCCTCATACATCACTGGAATTATTAAGGATGGCTGTGGCAGTCCCATTTACCTTCAACCATCTCTTTCAGTTAAGAGATGATGGTAATCTATCATCTAATACCGTGTGTTATTTAAATACACTGAAATTATTTTTTAACATTTTCTTCATATTCCAATAGCTTTAAGGATATCTCCTCTAGGGATTAATAGGGTATATTACATGTCTGGTTAACTATGCTCTACATGGGGAAAGGGAGAGTGTGGATGTGCAGTACTGGCTACGACCTGATTGGATTGGCTCAACTGTGTCTTGGCTTGTCCAAAAGCAAACTCCTGCCAAAAAACTTTGCCGCTTGTTCCTTCTGGGTCAATGCTTCAATCATGGGGACAGGAGCCTATTGTTTGTGTTAAACTTCTTCTGTGGAATTCTCTTGCGCTACATTAAGGAACAATACTGAAAATAGCCAACATATCAAAAAACCTTGCCGCTTGTTTCTCCTCCTGACTGCTGTTCAGTGTTCCTGTTTGTGTTTTATAACAATTTTCACCATTTGGTGAAATGGTGTGGGCTCTAAGAAATAGTTTGTGGTCTCCCTACTTGTTAAATTTGTCTTCATATTTAATGTGTTTTGCATTCTTGTTTATGGGTGTGCTTTTTGTATTGCTCTTTCTCATACACTACACTCGCTGAAATACAACTATGATGCAATATCTGACATCTCACTGTTCTGGAGTACTATCAACACTGATCATGGAACAGGAAGGGTTTTAATCCTTCCTGTCTGGAGTAGATCGAGACACCATAGAGGAAGACAGAGTCCCCCGACATGCCTCATTGACAATCAACTTGTGTGTGTGGAGGAAGGGGGTGGAGTGGGGTGGGTGTGAAGTGTGGACAATGCCAGGATGACCTCCTCAGCTTCGTTGGGAGGAAACATTTCACACTACACAATACATACGATGGAACCCTGCACGTGAGCGTTAGCTCCTGCTGGGGCCTCCTGTCTCACTGTCTTTCTTGGGGGAGGACATGCACATGGGTGCCCAACATGGGTGAAGACATGCACTTTAACCAAGCCCAGCCATCTCCTACAAAATGACCCAAAGCCCAGAGTTCAATGGGCATTGTGGGAGTATCAGGGAGATGACACTCCTAACGGCATGCGTACATACATGCACATTAGTGCGGGCCATACGAGTGTGCCTCTACTAGTCAGTCACAATTCTATTTGACCAAATCAACAGCTACGTATATGTACTGCACTTTCCTTTATGAATCCTATCTGCATGGAAGATGTATAAGTAGTCTTCTTTGGCTCATGGTTAAATTCAGAACAAGCCGTCAATGTCTGTCCACTTGTTTAAACTGGCTAAACTTTAAATTAACAAGCTATTATTATTCTGTTGGGTGAGGCTTATGACTGTGCTTTTGTTCAACAAAGTGCCAAAATCAACACTTTCCGCAGAAACCGTCTGATAAGATGGGAGGTACTCTATCAGATTCTGGGTGTTCCTTGAGGTGACGGGCATGCTGACCAAGAGTTTATAGCTGAATATATTCTTACACTTTCTCATGGACTATAAGAGCAAGAGTTATCAGACTACACAGCAAGACATCCTGTGATAGATAAGCTTTCTGGTGCACAATTCTTAAGAATCAAAGAATATGGTATAATATTGGTCTACATCAATCAACACTCAACATGATTATTACAGCATTGTTTTACAGACATCTCACAAGAAGCTAAGCACTGGTAACACTGATCTCTGCTTGTTGAGCATATGCTAAAATACAGTTAATAGATATCAGAATCTCTATAAAACATCAACACTAAGATCCCAAATAAGGGGTGTTATTTTGCGGGCGCAGCCAAAGTATTTGTACATAATAACATTTAACACTTTGCAGGTGATCAACTAAGAGTCATTATGAAAATTACTCCAGCTGCAAACAGCCATATTTTAAATGAGAGATTTTGCGTGTTTGGAATGGTTATACTGTAAGAAAACGGTGAAAAGACTCGCAGCAATGTTGCCGTTTTTACGTTTTTATTTTTTAGTGTAGGGTATAGCCTAGGCTACTGTTACACTGAACAAGCTGGCGGTTTATTAAAAACTGTTTCACTGGTTGTCTCTTAGTTTCTGCCGGGAGTTACAGATGTTTGTCAGGACTGAAATGATCATAACTATGCTTACTAGCACTAAACCTACTTGCGCCGTAAGTGTCACATAAAATCACATTTCCATTTGATCATGGGTTTTATTTTTGTAAGGTTTTGATTTGCTTGTTATTCAGTTTGTTACAATATACGTTGAATTGCTTGTTTGATTCAAATACTAGTTACTCTTGTATTCTGTAACACGATTAGCTTCATGATTTAAAACAATATATTCTTACTGTTCATGATGTAGCCTATGTAGGCTATCCACAAATTCTCTTCTTGTGTATTTTGAGCTTTAGCTAGAATGGGCCAGTTAATTAGCCCCCATTGTAACACAATCATTCAGAATGTTCAGTTATGGATATTCCAAACTCACCTGTACTGTCTAGCTACAATGACAGGCACCATTTTATCAATTCCGTGTCTTTTAATACCTGCTTTCCATTTGTACTAAGATGCACCCGCAAATACCTTTCTCAAACTTCCTTTCGGGTTTAGTAAATCATGTGCTAAAGTAATCTATTTGCATGACCACCTCCCACCATTTCGTGAAAT
Source organism: Synaphobranchus kaupii (assembly GCA_029718625.1). NCBI lineage: Eukaryota > Metazoa > Chordata > Actinopteri > Anguilliformes > Synaphobranchidae > Synaphobranchus > Synaphobranchus kaupii. The sequence goes on along the minus strand of CM056392.1, from coordinate 13,066,921 downwards.
AACGTAGGGACGCCCATTTTTGGTACATTCATTCAGGCTAACCCGCAAAAATGACAATCTTAGCACACGCAATCCTCTTTACACCTCGTTATTCGATCACCTTGCAGGTGGTAACAGTTTTACACGTTTTTCTACACGCAAACCGTTTTTCTACACGCAAACCTAAATCGACCCCCAAATGTACATTGGGATTGATTGGTTGGAAATATGTCTAATTTTAACATTGGTCTTATAGGGAGACACACGCTTTATTCCAAATTTTGCTATTAACCCCTCAAGACTTCCCCTCAAGACCTCATTGTTAAGAGGTTTGCTAAAAATTTGTCACTGTGGTGAAGTCAGCCCAATTTTTTTTTTAAACATGAAGCAATAATGAATAGACCAGAACAAGTATTATCAAATAAACCTACAAATGGAAAATTATTTTTTTCTTCATTCAGTTTTCATTCACAAAAGTTATCATTTAATCAAATTCAAGGCACAAAATACACATTTTAAAATCCACTCAATGTATCATAATTTTACCTCAATAAATATAGATTTGATTTTGCATGGGATCAGTAAGGTTCTGGACCAATGTTAGGTCCATCAGCAGTGATGTTCATTTTTACAGTGATTTTAAAAATACACAGAAAAAAACGGAGCAGTTAATATTAAAATGTATGTCAGGGCACATTTACAAGGCATTTGAATGCATCTGCAGGAGGTGTACAGTTATTCTGCACGGTCAGGGCATAATTTAACCCTGCTGTCAGGACTGAGGGTTAACAGCCCTGACTCATTCCAACTTAGACAAACTTTGTAGATATGATCTTGATCTTGTAGATATGTATATATTTACTCTAGGAGCTATGAAAAACCAGCTTAAACTGGCATTACGCTTGTTGTTTTGGATCATTTCAGTATGCTCACCCAACAGTGATGATCTTGTTCGGGCTCACAATTACTGTTTAATCCACAAAGGCTACGGAAGTGTTTTAAGTATTTATGGTCCTAGTAAGAGTGTGCATGCCCTGACACAATCAAATGTTTTTTTTTTCTTTTGAAACAGTGGGCAAAATATATACCTTTGTGGGCAGACTGTGCAGTTGCATAAATTCCTAAAATACATGTTATCCATGAAAATGTATAAGTCCTACTAACTGGACCATGACCTGTTCATAATAAAACAAATATATTAAGCTTGTTATTTGAAGAAATTCAACTTTACATCAAGTGGCTACTCTATCTATGCTAGTACGCTGTAACTACCGAGGTATATATAGTGTAACTAAATTTTATATAAAGTGATACATTGTATTTTTTAAAACTAAACTAGCACTCTAGCACTTTCAAATCTTGACTCTCCACCAGATTGAACGCCACACTCCTCCACCACCAGAATTCAGCCGAAGGTTGATTCGGCTTGTGCCAAGACTGATCCCTCCCGAATTTCGGCACCAATTATGTCACACGCCGTGATATAATTGCCACATTGAGAGAGAGTACACCCACACAGACACAAAAACAAATAAACTAAAATCTTCATCTTCACCTTCCCCCTCATGGGTTACAGGCCAGAATAATAAACTAAAACAACAAAGACAAAACAAGGCAAACCCAGTAAAGCTTTTCACAGTTTTTGCTCTGTTCAGCTGGCCAGATTTTGAGATGACCATCTCCTCAGCTTATCAGCTATGTCAGTTTCACTTTGTCTTTCTGACAAACAGCCACGCTTCTCTCTTTAAGCACCTGGGCTGATACTCTTTAAGTACCCAGTTGTGTGTGCTCACTCCACCAGTAGGCATGGCTGAGAATACCAACTGTCTGCCGGATCGAATGCCACACTAGGTTTTACAATTATAAAATCTACATTTTACACAAATGTTTCTTCTTATTTGGAGCTCTGTAGCACCTCCATGTCTTTTGAATTGCCTAATTCTTAAGGATTTCCATCATAATTTACATGTGAATAAACATTAAAAATTCATCACTTTATGTCAAACCATTTGGAAATTATTAGGTTTTTTGCAATAAACCACACCTACATCAAAGTTAATTTGCTTATTGCCACCACAATTTTTTGCATAGCAACTTGTTTATAGGGCGTTTAGAGGGATTGCTTTTTAGAAATTCTATGGCAAGTTCCATGTAGATCGGGCAAACAGTCTAGGAGGAGATTGACTTCAAGTGTTTCCTAATTTATTCAAAATGGCGGTAAATCCACAATGGAGCTCATGGATCCTTAAGGCAAGTGTATTCTGTGATTAGTGGAATCTTGTGACATTATTTTCAGGTTCCTTAGTCAAACAAAGCAGAACTTATCATTGTTTAGTTCTTGGAATTTCATTTGACTGCTATAGCGCCACCATGTGGCCAATCGGCACACCAGATTTTGCCAGTGGTTGTTGGAAGCTAACCACTATCAGTGTGTCTCAATGTGTTTCATGTGAATCAATCGGGTCAAAGTGGGAAAAGTGGAATATGAAAAATATGCATTGGCTTACTGTGGGCAGGGTTTTAATCATAGCAACTTAATTTATATAAGTTTTATATCCGCAACTAAATGCTACATTTCAAGTTTCATGCAAATCGGTCAAAGTTTCTAGGAGGAGATAGATTTTAAAAGGTTTTTCAAAAAATTCTAAATGGTGTAAAATCAAACCATTATGCACTTTTTTTGTGGTAGGAATTAAGTAATTCTATGAAAGGACAGTAATCTAGGAAAAAATCATTTTGATTTCAGGTCAAAGGGTTCAGTACTTATTGCCTGTCAAATTTAGCATTTTCAACCGTTTGTTGTAGCGCCACCAAGTGGTGCTTGGCCCCCTAATTAAAGCTCAGTGTAAGGTTCTCTTGTGTGTTTATGCTCATCAAATCCAGCAGGAGGAACCTGGAATGCTACGTATGGACATGTCTTGGTGTTGAGGCAGATGAGCTTCTGCAACGTGGCCGAGTTGACAATGTCAAACCCTGTCTGCCCGCCAAACGTGCTGGGTTTCCAGTAGTGTGGCGCACAGATGGCATTTCCCATGAGTCCTTTCAGAGAGAAGGGTGCACCCATCTCCACCATGCTCTGACCAAATATGGCAGTAGGCTTTGGCTTCTCCATCATCAGGCCAGGGTAGAACTCAAGGGCATCAATGTCACCATACATCTCCTCTAGGGTCTGGATCATCTCCTCGTCATCTGTAGAACCATCAGAGACAACGTCCAAAACTGATCACTCTGTGCCTACAGGCCCATAAGCCTAATCTACAAACACATATCTGCTGAAGTAAACAATGATAATAATCCAATTTTACATGACAAAAAAAAGCTGCAAATTTGATTTTGTTTCACTCATCTCTAAATTGACCTATCGCTAAGTCCCGCCCCTCTTGGTTAGTGTTCCAAACTCGGACAAACAACTGATTTCATGTCAGAACTTTACAGTGTAAACAATGGCCGCATTGGCTCTTTCCTAAATAGCCTACTCTAAAAAAATACTCGGGTAACGTTAATTGACATGTTTTTAGAAAAAGCGGTATGTGCAAGAAGTAAAAGTGTAGAAATTAAAAAGTGATTAGAATCGAGGTCAATTAAAGTTAGGCTACCGCTGGAGAAACTGTACCAGCTGATTACCGATGTTGCTGATAAACACCATGAGCAGTGTGTTGTCCCTGCACTGCAGGTAAGATTAATGAACTAGCCTAGTTATCATATACATTATGAATATAAACCACCTAAAGCCAGTGACCTGAAACTGTCATGTTAAGACGGCAGGATGAGCTACTGAATAGCTAGCTAGGTAAAGTTAGGGTGACCATATTTTCAAAAAAGGGGGCAGGGGTAACGTTAGACGGTGTTGAACATTAAAAAAAGGCTATCTGTTTGTTCATATACGGTTTAAAGAACGAGCAAAACTTAACCGGACATTTTTAGGAATTTAGAAATCCCGCCTGGACGGATATTTCCACTCCTAAAAGAAGAAAAGTTCAGAAAAGAGGACGTCTGGTCAGCCGAGCTAACATAGCTAACGTTAACGCCAGCGAGATATAAATAACTTAATGTTACCTAAAGTTGGCTATTGCTGAGAGCACATCAGATATTGTGGTAATGAAGACCGGCATTAACGTTACAGCAGTGCGGTCTCAATAACTGAAACGCTGAAGTTAACACATTGTTACTTTCTGAGCACTGGGATATTTAGCTAACGTTAAGTTAGCAGAAATGCATTTATCGCTGGTTTTAGGCTTCGTAAAAGGGAAAGAAATTACTCCTCCCTCCATTTTTTCAGGGTACCCGGTGTAGGTATTACAGGTTCCCCAAGCACATCTTTTCACCATCCTGTCTGATTCAATTTATTTTTATTTTTTTACAATTTTCAGTGAGCTACTGCAATCTTTCCATTGGTTTCAATGCACCTTGACCGAACCGCTTGACCGAGGTCAGCATGCATAGTAACGGTTGCTAAAGTATGATTGGACAATAATATCTGGTTTGGGGAGATGCCTAGCGATAGGTCAGTCGTATTGCACAATATGTTTTAACCTCAGCACGGAAGCTCTGCACGTTTTGTGATGGAAGTTTGTGATGTGGGTTTGAAGACTCATTTATGTGGCTTCATTTCCTTTCAGGGAAGAGGCAGTTGCAAAGAGAGTGAGCCAAATACACATTCCTGATGGTTATGTAAGCTCCAGTGTCTCGGTGTGGGGAAACAAGATTAATTCAGACTTGCACTGCTGCACATCCTGTATATCTCCAGAACAAGGAGCTTGGGTCTTGTAGATCTTAATCCAGATTAAGCATGTGTTGCACTTATTTAAAAAAACTAAACTAGGATGTGTATTAGTATAATTAAGTGACATGAAGGTGAAGTAGAGGTGGGGTTTGTTTGTATATGAATGTGACCTGTAGGAGCTGGACCTGAGAGCTCTTACTGTAATTGAAAATACGGTTCAGGGAAAAGGATCTGAGGTGTGGATCTTTACCTGGACCTAGGACCAGGATCTTAGATATCAAGACTCACCTGTTAAATCCCTGAAGGAGGTGAGAGGTTTCATGTTGAACCTCCTCCTGTACTGGTTGAAGGGCTGAACACGAACAAGTCTGGATTCCTTAATGGTTTCGGCTGCTACTTTTATCACAGCAGCAGGCATATTGTAACCGCCCCCTATCTGTTACAGGTACAGAATTACACCCGTGTCAATACAGGGACTCCACAAGGCAAACAAATAATACACAATAAATAATACCATATAATACCATTGGATATCTAGGTTTTTAGATTATGGTTTTCAAGAGAGACACTATAATTTCATATGGTGAATTTGTTCATGGTTCATGCAATATTACATTGTACTAAGTATAGCTGCTATAGTTGACCTGACCATTAGAATTCTGCCTGTGTCTTAAGACCTGATATAGAGTTTGTTTTGAACTTGTCGGTTGAGTCCACCAGATTACTGTTCAACCAACCTATCAACAAATTTGGTGATTTAATTTATGATTGTCATTTTGAATGATTAAAGAAAATGTATTTCAAATGTAGATTAAGTGAGGGGTTTTAGTACGCAATACCACGTGTGTTCAGTATTCAGTGCTGAACATTGTACAAGGGCATTGACTCTTGGACCTGCTGGATTCAGACATAAACAATTTACTTAATCATCACTTCCCAGACAATACAGACTTTGACCAAAAGATCCAAGTATTCAAAAGCCACCAAAAATAGCACAGTAACTGGGGGAAAAGAAGTTCTACAAACAAAAGCAACTCACAGCAAAAGAACTAAAGAAAATAAAAAAGCAATCAAAACAAGCTCTTGAGTTCCTCCTACATGCTCCTTTAGCAAAACTATCATAATGCAAAAATGAATTAAAATCATAATTAGACACTGGTTTTCAAAATCTTATACTTTATCACCCAAATCTGAGTAACTCCCTTGTCCATCTTGGTCGGCCTATTTAAATTTACAGATGGCCAGTTTGGATTTGCCAAAAGGAGGCACTCAACATTTACAAATATTTTTCTCTTTCTGTTATGTTTTAAACGAATCAAGTACATCATTCATTTGACCTCACAAAGGAGAGTGAGAGAGAACTGTGCAGCTGCATGCATCAGTCACACAGCCACACTATCAATTAAATAAGGAATTCAAACATCTGTCTGGCTTTGGCTTATTTCATCAGTGACAAATTTAGATTAACTTAGAAACAAAAAAATTATAATGCTTTCAGTAGAGAGATGCTGGCATGATGGGCTTTTATAACAGTGGCCGAGGCCCCTGTGTTTACAGCAGCTTAGGGGCTTCATGGGACATTCCACACAATATTATGATATATACAGATCCTTTCCAAAAAATTTGAATATCATGGAAAAGTTTTTTTTTTCCATAATTCCATTAAAAAAGTGAAACTTTCATAGATTATAGATTCATTACACACAAAGTGAAATATTTCTAGCCTTTATTTGTTTAATTTTTCATAATTTTGGCTTACAGCTCCAGAAAACCCCCAAAACAGTATTTCAAGAAATTAGAATAGTGTGTCGAAAATCAGCATTTACTTCAGTTATTTCAGAGAATGAGTGGAGTGGCTTGACTCGAGGAATCCGGCAGTTGTGGCCGATGTCCCGGATACGTCTGTACGTGGTGGTTTTTGAAGCACTGACTCCAGCCTCAGTCCACTCCCTCTGCATCTCCGCCAAATTTTGGAATCGTCTTTGCTTGACAATCCGCTGAAGCCTACGGTCATCTCTTTTGCTTGTGCACCTTCTCCTGCCACATTTTTCCCTTCCACTAAACTTTCTATTGATATGCTTGGACACTGCACTCTGTGAACAGCCAGCCTCCTTAGCGATGACCTTTTGTGGCTTACCCATCTTCTGGAGGGTGTCAATGATGGTCTTCTGGCCAATTGTCAAGACTGCAGTCTTCCCCATACTGAACCAAACTGAGATAAACTTTGCAGGTGTTTTGAGTAAATTAGATGATAGTGTGACACTCAGTCTAAAACATTCATTCTCTGAAATAACTGAAGTAAATGCTGATTTTCGACACACTATTCAAATTTCTTGAAATACTGTTTTGGGGGTTTACTGGAGCTGCAAGCCAAAATTATGAAAAATGAAACAAATAAAGGCTAGAAATATTTCACTTTGTGTGTAATGAATCTATAATCTATGAAAGTTTCACTTTTTGAATGGAATTATGGAAAAAAAAAAACTTTTCCATGATATTCTAATTTTTTGGAAAGGATCTGTATATAGTTGAAGGAAGTTTACATACACTTAGGTTGAAGTCATTAAAACTAATTTTTAACCACTCCACAGATTTCATGTTAGCAAACTATAGTGTTGGCAAGTCAGTTAGGACATCTACTTTGTGCATGACACAAGTCATTTTTCCAACAGTTGTTTACAGACAGATTATAAAGGAAAGGAAAGAAAAGGCCTCAAGCTCAGAGATAATAATAAATGAGCTGACGAAGAGGCAAAACGAAATAAAGGTAAACAAGGTACTCCTCCGTGAAGACAGAAAAATAAGGGAGAAATAGAGAAACAGAGGAACAAAAAGGAGAAAGAGATCCTAAGATCTAATCCTAACTAACTAAGCAGAAGTTCCTGCCTTACTTTCAGAATCGAGAGCAATGCAGTCTTCCGAAGCCCTATACCGTTTACCTGGCTTTGCGTTGCATGAACGTTACACAAAAGCGCCGAATAGCGGAAGTGCGGGGCTTTAATAGCAGGCGCACACCTGCAACTCGTAAAGAAATTGACCCCAAAGTGGGGGAGGGACACGGTCGGAGCGCCCTCTCACGGCCCAGAGCGGCAACGCCCGCAAAGAGGCGGGCCGGAAAACCATGACACATTCTCTATGGCTCTATTATTCAAATCACGGTCCTCGAAGGCCCCTTCCTTTACCTGGGAGTCAGGTGTGAAGACATGTAGCACTAGACAAGTAGCACTAATTGTTCAGTTAATGACCTGGGAGAAAGAAAACCAGGGCTGGATTTGAATATCCGTTCTCTATGGGAATCTTTCGATGTTGAATATCTCGGAATTTCGGAAGTTGTATACAAGCACACCAATCACGACCCCGTCGGACAGTTGAGAGTTAATTTCAAACTCGCTTGAAAGCTGTCCGAGGACATAGTGGACAAAATTTTGGAATAATATATAAGCTGTCTGTCTGTGTTGTTTTTCAATCGCACTAGTGAATGTAACAAGGTCTTGGACAGAACTACACGTAAAAAAATAAGTAAAAGAAACTCACGGCCTGGGTAATGACAAATACACACAAAAGTAATTATTTTTAAACTGCAATAAACAGTCCGCTTTCCTGACTTCACAATAGGGAAACTAATCTGAACACTGATATAGCGATAAGACACAAAAATAAATTGTAACCACCCAGCCCAACCCTTGCCTGCCTTACCTGACCAGCCCATTGCCGTGTAAATGAATGTACAAGCTTGTCCACACCATAGTGAAGCAGGACTGAGGCGTTGAACATGAACTGGGGGTAGGTAATGTCATCTCCATCAATCAAAAAGCTGTCGGGCATCAGTGGGTGCCAGTGGTAAAGTTGGGCGAATTCCAGGGCGATTCGGTTTCCATACTGGAAGGTGCTCCCAAACATGAGGGTCGGGTCAAACTTCAGCCTGAAGTTATACCCGCTCAGGTGCTGGACGTAGTCCTCAATAACGATCCGGATTATCTCGCCTCAAACAAAACACAAGCAAGCGAAGCCGTTATTAATCTACAGTCTCTCTCACATTCAGTTTTTTACTCAGTAACCAGCGTGTTGTAAAAACACCTAAAATGACTGGAAATTGGGTCAGGTCTGTCACATTTTTATCCATGACCCACATTTATATATTTCGCAAAGATCATCAAGTTAGGAAATGAATGATCAATTATTCAAATTGTATAGTGCTGATGGAAATTAAACACATTGACCTATATGCTGCAAGTCCTGCAATACCCAATAATATTACTGTGCTGGATTCTACTGTACCAAGATGGCTGTGCTATTATTTTTATCTATCTGTTGTGTTATAGTTAGCTAAATGGAAAATTGAAGTATTAAATTGTAGGTATATACATTACAGGCATTTAGCAGACGCTCTTATCCAGAGCGACTTACACAACTTCTTATTACATTTATCCATTCATACTGAAGCAATTCAGGTTAAGTACCTTGCTCAAGGGTACAACGGCAGTGTCCTACCTGGGAATCGAACCTGCTACCTTTCAGTTACAAGTCCAGTTCCTTAACCATTATACTACACTGCCGCTCTTTCATATCAAATGAAATGGAAGCATAGAGAATATTATCCATGAATGAGCGCCGTGAATGTAGTTCACAGAGCAAGTTCTGTCAGGAAACTCTTGCTGTGCCTGACCAATGGCCGAACCCATGTTCTCATACACAACCAATCACATTCACACCTTTTAAAAGCGAGAGTCAGATCTCTCCCGTACTGCTTTAGTCTGCGCTGCTCTTGTTTGTTTCGCTGCTGCTTGTTCTAAAAAATGTTCTGCTCACCCGCCACCACCCCAGCCTCCACCTGTTGTTTGGATCTGCTTCTATGTAGCTACTGGGGGTTTTGGTGTATCTCCTGTTTCGTAGGGGAAATACAGTGCCCCAGGGGTGCCGCCAGGGATTTTGGGCCCCATGAAAAGATATATCACATTGGGCCCCACCACAACAGGCAATGCCAACCTTGCGCCATTTTCCGTATTTTTTTCAGTTTTCCTAATTTTCGACCATTTTTTATTCACAAACTTAAAATATGTGTATATAATAATTCAAACTTCTGGTAAGCTAAATGAAGACAAGAAAATAATATATAGGATGCTCTGATCAAGATTTTTCGCCGATATCAATTCCCGATTTCTTTTATTAGAAATACATTATTATTATTATTATATTATTATTATTATTGTGCTTTATAAAATGCAAGAAGAAGACTTAAGGATTTTTGCCTAATGATTCAATGAGAATATACACTATAAATGAAAAAACTAAAATGAACAGTCCAACAAGATGCATTTCTGAGCTAACAGTAACAACAAAGCTCTATAGAACACCTGTAACAGTTTTTAATTCAAGAAAATGGACAAAAACATCTCTTTTAATATGCTTTTAGTATGAACTGAACACAGCGACAAGCCTTGATCAAACATTTTTTTCTGCGGTGTAAAACGTCATATTTTCATTTTATTAATTACGTGGCTCATGGAATGGCAAGATTGAAGGAATTGATTACACAGACGGACTCAATACGGAGGCGGAACATATGGTCGGTCTGTCTATTGAGTTAAAAAATACAAATTAGTGGTTCCTTTGCTTTCTTTTAAAATGTGATTTAGCCAACTTTTAGCCAAAAACAAGAAAAGAAAAAGGAACCATTAGTTTTATTAGTACATTGTAAATAAAATATTCTATTAATGATGATAGGTTAATAATTTAATACTGAAAAAATTACCTAATGTTCTAATCATTTTTTTAGGACCACTGTCAGTCAGGGGCCCTTAGAATCGTCCTAACCTTTCCCCCCCATACGGCGCCCCTGCAGTGCCCTCCACTATTATTGGCACCCCTGGTAAAGATGAGTAAAAAGGGTTATAGAAAATTCACCGTTTGGTGAATTAGCTTAATCTCACACTGAAAAAATGAGAAATATCCAAACTTTAATTGAAGAACATTTATTATGAGAAAAAAAAATCCCTCATCAAAAAAATTATTATTTTTAACAAAAACATGTGTGCCACAATTATTGGCACCCCTGCATTTACAGTATATATAGAATAAAGTAATCATTTTTAATATTTGGTCGCATATCCTTTGCATGCCATGACTTCCTGATGTCTGTGACCCAACAACATCAAAAGACTCTTGATATCTTATTTTCTGCTACTCTTACAAGCGATATTATAACGTCTCTGCATTTTAATGGATCTCTATGGGAATTGGGGGGTGGGACTAGATTTAGCTGTCGATTATGCTGGAACAGTATGGAATACATGATTAGCTAAATGGCTGTACGTCATCAAGGGTCTGAGGTATCAAAGGAGCCTCAAACCATCACTCTGCTGCCAGATATGCAGTATATATGGATGGATCACTTTAAGGGTTGTTTCTCCTGACAAATTTTCCTATTGAACTCTATGGAAAAATAAGTCAGGAGAAGAAACTCTCCAAGTTATCCATCCATATCTACTGTATTTCTGGCAGCAGAGTGATGGTTTAACTCTATAAACTTCACCCCTAGTGGTTTGAGACGTATCCGTCTCAATTACAGTATTATGTTCATCTGAAATTATAAACTACAGCTTTAAGAAAACCCCGAAAATTTTGACGCAGTATTTTTTTAAAGGGTAGCTTCTTGCGAAAACCGCAGCTTCTCCAGTTACACTGCCGTGCAATAAATTAGGAGGGTGCTATTAGTAGCCCACAGCACTCACACACCCTCCTCTGGCTACAGCCACAGACTGTAAAATGCATCAAATGCACCGTTTATACACGCTAAGAAAATCATGTTGACGTATAGAAACAATAATATTTTTTTAAAACGTTGTACAAATGAGTATTCGCCGTTTTCCCTTGCTTACTGTACTATATACAGTACCTGATCCACTTTCGGTTTAGAAGACACCTCATTTTTTGCTCCAAAATCTCTCGTATAAATATGTTTAAGAAACCAAGTACTTACCAGTATATTCAGCTACAGCTGTTTTCTCATGAACCCTGAAGTTTATCTTTTTATATTTCGCCAAAGTCCCATACAGTCGACATTTCCGCAGTGACCTCCCCTCGCACTGAGCGCTGAAATTCGTTGCTGTACTTGTGTGAATATGCACGCGCTTTCGTACGTTCTTTTTTAAACGTATTTAAATACATTAGGCGACGTATGTTATGGTTATTATATATATACTGTATGTGACTATTCTGAAATAAATGTATTCTGTAGCAAATTTCTGAATGATACAGCTTCTTCTTCAGTTCAAACTTAAAACCATGGATTTTGCAGGGAATATTTTTTTAGATACTGACATTTAAATAAAACTAGTAGAAACCAGGAGAACATTGCCTCAAAAGGGCCAAAGTAAATAGGGTTAAGGCTTGTTTGATACGTCAGACCCTTGATGACTTAGAGCCATTTAGCCAACCATGTGTTCCATACTGTTCCAGTGTAATTTACAGCTAAATCAAGTCCCACCCCCCAATTCCCATAGAGATCCATTCAAATGCAGAGACGTTATAGTATCGCTTGTAAGAGTAGCAGAAAATAAGATATCAAGAGTCTTTTGATGTTGTTGGGTCACAGACATCAGGAAGTCATGGCATGCAAAGGATATGCGACCCAATATTTAAAATGATTACTTTATTCTGTATATAAATGCAGGGGTGCCAATAATTGTGGCACACGTAGTTTTGTTAAAAATAATTAATTAATAATAATTTTCTCATAATAAATTGACTTCAATTAAAGGGTGGATTTTTCCAAATTTTTTCAGTGTGAGATTAAGCTAATTCACCAAACGGTGAATTTTTTATAACCGTTTTTACTCATCTTTACCAGGGGTGCCAATAATAGTGGAGGGCACTGTATGTCGTGCTCCCTGTTTGATAGAATATAATATTAAATAATTATATATTCATTCATATATCCAATATGTGAGTTATCCTGACAGAACAAATATAATGTTAGCAACTATAGGTAGCTAGCTATAATCTGCAAGACTAGTGGATATTTGAACTGTTCTGTTGCAGCTAGCAAGCTGATTAAGCTAATCATTAAGAATAGAGGAGGGAAAGGACGAACAACAGGGACTTAAATGGTTACATCTTTGTAAATTGTTGTAATTGTTATAACTTACTACTGAACATAGAATATCACTATGAAAAAGGTAACCTACCCGAGATATCTGACCTGCTAACCGTGATTGCTAGATAGCATGTTTCTCTTTCTCTTTTGTGGTGTTTGTGGCTTGTTGCCAAGTACCTTGTAGTACCTGAAGGGGTGAAACTGTTTCAGATCCACAATAGACACATAGGTCATGTTTCCAATTTGTGTGAACTTTGAATGTATTTGTTAAGTGCCATGGTTTTGACGCCTTTTTCCCATGCGGTCGTTTTCCTCGGTAGCCACGCGAGGGCGCTGCCCTTTTAGTGGATGTTTGCTCCGCCCCGTCTTGATTGCGGAGCTTCTGTCAGCATCCACACCTGTGCGTGGTTACCTGGGAGTTATTTAAGCCCACGTTTTCCTCCGTTCTGGGCTTCAATATTATTTTGCTTTATTTCGCACTGTTGGGTGTGTGTTGTTGTGCCATTATGCTACTCGCCTGTTCTTATTCTTCTCATTATCGAGGAAGGGCGTTTATTATTGCTGGCTCTTCTTTAGTCACTTAGCTCGTAGAAGTATGGGAGTTCTCTGCTCTATTTCGCCTTTCTATGGTCTCTCCTTATTGAGAGACCGGGCGTTCACGCTTTTACTTAGTTACTTAGCTCGTAGAAGTATAGGGCAGCAGTTCTTTGTGCCATTCGCCTTGTTTGGTTTTCTTACTGAGAAACCTGGCGTTTGTGCTTCTACTCATTGGCGTGTGACAGTGAGCCGGTTAGTAGCTTCGGTACGTTTGTTTCCCTGTTTTGTCTCCTTCTCGTGGACTACGTTTCCCCTTTGTTGTGAGTGAGGGCCTTTTATTATATGAGAGGCAGGGCGTGTATTTTCTACTAGGCTTGCGTTAGTCATTGAGTTGTTAAATGTCCGGAACAGTTGTTCTGTTCGTCCTTCGGTACCCGTCTCCGTATATGGAGTCTGGGCGATTTTGTTCGGAACTGTAGTTCTGTTCGTCCTTCGGTACCTGTCTCCTCATAGGGAGTCTGGGCGATTTTGTTGACGTGTGCGTGTGACTGTGAGTCTATGAAAGTAGCCTTGGAACGTTAGATCTCTGTTACTTTCGCCTTCTCGTTACCTTTTCCCTTTATTGAGATGTAGGGCCATTATTTTCCGCATGTCTTGCGTTTGGCATACTGCCGGTAGGTTAGGACACGGAGACTGCTTCCCTTTAATTCCGGCAGCAAGCAGTACTCTCCGTTTTAGAGTTAGGGAGTTATTTTTTCGCCGGTTGCGTTCTCCCCTTGCTTAGCTCGAATTTACGTTCCTTCGTTTGTTACCTCCGAGGCAGTCTTTTCTCTCTCTCCACGTTAGCATCTCGTCCACTGTTTTTTATACTGTAAGGTATTCAGTGTGTTTGTTAGCTTGTTGTGTTTCCGAGCTCGAGATTCGTTGCTCTCGCGTGCCGTTCACCCGGTTAGTGAGATATGGCCATTAGTGTTCGCATGGCTTGCGTGTGGCATATTGCCGGTAGGTTAGGACACGGAGACTGCTTCCTTCTATTCCTCAGCAAGCAGTTTGCTCCGTTTAGAGCTAGGGAGTTATTTCTCGCTTGTCGCATTCCCCCTTTGATTAGCTCTATTTTATGTCCTTTTGTTTGTTACCTACGAGGCAGCTCCTTTCCTCAGTTCACTTTTTGCATCTCATTTTTCACTGTTTATACACGTTTGTGTAATCAGTGTTTTTTTAGCTCGTTGTGTTTTCCGAGCTCGAGATGTGTTGCTCTTGTGTGACGTTCGCCCGGTTATACGGGTCGTTTTTAGTTACGCCCCTTTTTTCCTAGTTCCCGTATTTCCCTCCAGTGAGAGTAGGAACTAGGTTATTTGCGTTTTTTCTTTATATTTCCTTATATACGGGGTCTCTCCGTCTCAGTGGCCTTAGTGCTTAAAGAATCCCCTTGCTGCGTTTGGTCCCTCGAACCTCACACGTCACACCCCCTTTACATTAAGACTTGTTGAATAATGAAACCCCATTACATTACTTTTGATTTTGATAATTGTCGTACACTGTTATTCAGAGCAACTTACACAGATTACATTTTTACATACATTCAATTTATGCAGCTGGATCTTTACTTAAGCTATTCAGGTTAAGTACCATGCACAAGGGTGCAATGGCAACACCCCAACATGGAGAATTAACCAGGTGCTGTATTTTGTATTGTCGTTTAGAATTTTCTGAAAAATGTATCTAGTCTGTACATCATATTACAGCCCTGCTAAAATATATTTCATTGTGTTGTATGACAAATTTATAGTGTTGCAGGAAGGACTGGGTGGTCAAGGGGGACTTAAACATATTTATTAAAATATTAATAATCATAAAAGTGTTCTCAGGAATGGTTAAATAATAATCATACTAAAATATTAAATCACAGCCACTATACGGAAGGCTTCAATCTTTGGTAAAATCACTCTGGCTTCTCCTACTGCAGCCAAGCAAATGGCATTTACACAGCAACCGATCAGGGTGAAACCTTGACGAAGCAGAAACGAGTGAGGGAATTTAGAAAATTCCCAGACAGACCTCTATACAGTGTCCCTATATACTTCAGTGGCGTCCATCTTCTGCGTGAGCGGTGACACTTACCGATGATGACTAGGCGTGCGGTCTGAAAGAGCTGTTCGTCATCCCAGGTTGGGTGCTCAGCCTTCAGGATGTCACAGACGCGGTTGTGTTCACGCAGCCACAGGGTGGCATACATGGTGAGGCCTGGCAGTAGCCCAAACCTGTCCTCACCAATTGCCAGGCGCTGCTCTGCTGGGGTGGACGGGGGGTACCACATGGACACCCCCCCGGCCTCTGTTACCGTTGGAGGGTACATTTCTCCATCAACCACCTGGGAAGGGTAATAAGTGGTTTAGAAGTCACAACACATACTGTATATCTCTCTGCAAGGCAGTTACACATTATACCTCGATTTTCAGTAATGCCCTATTATCTATCAACATGGAAGGGGTGAACGTTAAAGGGATAACCAACTCCTCGTTAAAGATTAATTTATTAAAATGACACAATTATAGCACTATGAATATTACTACTTATTATCAACATTTGCATGATTTTGTGCTCAAACTTTAGTGCTCCTTTACGGAAGTTATGCCACTGTTTTAACAACAGCAGTAATGAGCATGCTCATTTCATGTTTGGGACACCCAATTCTCAAATTTTAGTAACACAGAATGGTATGAAGCAGGAACTAAACTGTTCAAGCTAGCTAGAATTAATTTTAGGAGGGATATATCACAGCTTTCAGATCAGTCTATCAGAGAAATGTTTACCATTTTCATGGCTGCACGATAACATCTTGTGAAGATGATTCATGCTGAATTCACTCTGGGGCAGTTACAGCTTGCTACCATCCCAAATGTAGGCTCTCTCTTCAGTGACATGATTTTACCTGGTACTTAAGCTTTCCGTCTCTGAGAAGTCTGAGATTTAACTGTCGTTCCAGACTATCTCCATAAATATGCGCAGCATCAACCTGAGGGTGTGACAAATGAACAGACAGAAAATTCAAAAATCCACATCCATATATTATGGTTCCATTGGATTGCCTTGCCATTAACACCTGGCTACACTGTGGGATGTTACTGTCTGGTGATATGGAGCATTCGTGTCAGGTGAAGACACTTGGCACAGTGTCAGGGATGACATCATTAGGTTAGTAAATACACACACATAGCTGTAAATCTAGTTTGTTTCAGTGGCTACTGGAACTATGCCAGTACAGATTCGCTCTATGCCAGTGGTACATGAGACCCGGGCTGTTTCAGTGATTACTAAGGCTGTGTGTAATTGTGGCAGCAAGTTTTAAACAGTGCAAGTGAACACTTCAGTGAAGGCATACTCACACCATGTCCCACAGCTAAGGTGAAGGCTGGTCCAATACGGTGGTTAGTTTTGAAAAACTGGTGTGTGAAATGTTGGGCAAAGAAGGCAAACATCAGATTGGTTCGTCGAGGTTCTGGGCGGAACTTCCTCCGAAGCAGCAGTTTATTCACCAGCTCATCTGGATCTGGAAGCTCACGTTTCCCTGTAGGAAAGGAATGAAACATGCTGGCTCTGTCACAGTTTGATTGTCAGCAGTTTGTCAGCAAATACTTCTGTTTAGTATGTTTTTTTTTTCATTAGTTGTTTGTCTTTACCCCCAATGCAAAGTGAAAAATAATATGGTACCTCAGTAAAAAGAAAGAAAGCAAAAGTACAATATAAGGAGATAAAGTAAAAGAAAAGAGTAAGCTATAGCTCTGAAAAACAGCACGATGCATTTTGCACTGTATGTAGGTCAGCCACATCCTTCAGACATGCAACCATGGCTTTTTTTCCAGCAGTACTGTACAACTGGCTATGCAAAATCGGTAGCTATTCTGAGGCTGTTGAATAAACTAATGAGTGAATATACGCACATGTATTTACACATGAAAATAGGCACTTTAAAGTTATTAAAATTGCCTATAGCTTGAGGCACCTTTAACCCCCATAGGTGTTGGACAACCCTCTGGGACGGGGGGGAGAAGTCGGGTGTAGTAGGTGATGTTAGAATACGCCTCCCAGTTCAAGTAGTCATACTTGGAGTTGAAGGTTGGAGGGTTGGGGATCAGGTCTGATCTCGCTGGGAGAGGGAGAAGAGACAATATTACTGGTCAGGTTATTTCTACTATGGTCCATTCATATATGCATATTAAATTACTTATTATGATGACTACTTGGATTTATTTAGAAGTTTATCTGTTGCTTCATGTCATCTGCTCAAAAACAAAATGTATCATAAATATATCATTGATTTAATGCCACAACTTTAATGTGAGATGCTGTATCGTCTCTTTGTATAAGAGCGCTCTCATTTCCATCCTGGTAAATCACCTATTTTCATTTAAATGTCCCTGAAACACTATCTATTCATCTTCCAAAATGAATACCATAAACATAATTCACATGTTCCACATTCAAAATAATTAATCCCACAATTTTTAATCCAAATATTGTATTTAAATATTCACTTGTTTAGGACAATGCTGGACATTTCTTAAAGGCTGGTATTGCTTTTCCATACTCCTCAATGCAGCCAAGTCGTTAGTAGTGTGTGCACGAGTAGTGTGACCTAAAATGGATCAACTGTTGTTAATACTGCCCGTACAATTCGTCTTAGAATCTGAATGTTTTAATAACTTTCTCTCCCACCACATTCAATGTGGTTTATTTTCCTGCTATGCAATTGATTAACATAAACCTATGTTTGAACTGGTGCTTGTATTACCGTTGTCCAACATCAAGCAGCAATAAATAACATAATGGGTGCTGATTTGGTGTTCACCTCAACAAAATTCGCCCTGCACGTAAAAAGCAAATAAATAATGCGCTACAAGTTGAAGTGGTGCAAGCTGCTGACTGGTAGATATGTGGTGCCTTGGCTCATAGGGAGGAATTCCTGAACTGCAACGTAAGTAGAACGTAAATAATACAGAGCCAGCTGTGTTGTTTATGACATGTACTATGGCAACCAGAATGTAGGAGGAGGTGAGAATTGTGAGCATGAATGAGCTCTGCAGATGATGATAGGATGGGACTTCAGACACTACGAGAGAAGAGGGGAGTTTACTGGTGACAAGCTTCAAATGGGATGGGCCCACAGACACAGCGTGTTAAATCTGCACAGAGTAAACTTGCAATTTTGGAAATCCAGGTATGAAGGAAGAATGAAGGCAACACAGAGGGGCAATGAGGGAAATAAGACTCATATAATCTGTGCTGCCAAGAACCAGTAGCCTATTTCACAAAGCAGGTTTACTGAGTTAGCTGGATAATTGCACTTGAGTAAAACCTGGAACCCTGCTTTCTGAAATACCCCCCCAAGTGATCTCAGTCGAGTCTCACAAGTGCATCCAGGTAAATAAACAACCTGAACCCGGGAAGGCCCAGAGTTACATGCATAGTTTTGTACTTAAAAGGACACACAAGAGCCTACAAATCAACAACACTCATTAAAGACATTAAATATGCTCTAGCGCTTAAGCAGTTATGGCTGGTGCCAAGATAAATGGAAGCATGTAGCACACATTTATCTAGTTTCCACAGCACTTCCTTTAACCCCTGACACAAAATATACTGATCTCCCTTTATATTACTCACCCTAATGGCTGGTTACTGTGTTACTTCAGAGAACCATGGGCACATGCACACCTGTGAAAGGGCTCATTCCGGTATATACTTTGCCTGCTGCATGAGAATTACTTCAACCCTGAACAGGGTGGTAAATGCTATTCTAGCATTCTGTGACAGATAACTGGGACTTTTAACATAGTTGGTTAAATGGCTGAAATGCTCTACATTTGCCTGTCACATGTACTGTAGTTTGTTAGGTTTTGGAGACTGAGATTGCTGCTTTCCACCCTTTTAAGAAAAGAGGGAGAATAAAAATACTTCTGTCGTAAAATGGTTAGTATATTTATTTAGTCCAGATCTATACAGCCACTTGTTACCAGCAACTGTAACAATTGATACATTTTTTTGTTTTTGGTAAATTGGTAAAAAGGATGTATAGAACTTGAGCATCTATGTAAACCTTTGGCTGCATATTTAAACACATAGGTCTTTCAAACAAACACACATATAGGCATCCAAACATGCATATACATAAATTGATATTTAGTATTTTTCTATTAGTATTATTAGTAGATATTTAGTATTTTCCTCATACTAACAGCTATTAAAATCCTCTATTATTTCCCCAGGTGACCCACTGACCACGTCTACCATTACTGACCTGTCAGGACCACACCCATGAGCCAGTCGCGCATTCTGGTTGCATTGATGATGTCCCACAACCATTGGAAGTGGGTGAGGATGTAATTGACCACATCTGGACTGGGCTTCAGGAAATCGCGAATTCCGGTCCAGAACTCAGCTGCAGGAAAGATACGAGATGGCGGTTTTCCACCGGCTCTGATACTTTCCAATCTCTTATGGTCACGGAGGGTAGGTTTGACCCTCAGACAAAGAGATGCACTCGCCAAAAGAAGTCTGACCGATGTACGACAAGACTCAAGAGGCCAAAGCAATTATATCCACCTGACCCACATTTTAACAATGACAAAGAGCAGAGACAAAGAAATTGATCCTTCACTGTGATTAACCACAATAAGAAATAAAGAGTCTGTTAATTTCACCAGCTCAGTGTTATGTCATGGTTTTTGCGCACATCGAATGTAAATGAAATGCATTCGCAAATTTGCATTTTCATTAGAATTTTGGTGCGGATATGCTTCCATACTAGGGAAGGAGAGCTGGCATATAGTTTTATCTGACAGAGAATTTGATCCATAAAATGTATTTATTATTTTTTGGTGCTTTTTAGGGAGTAAAAAGCCTCCAGGACAGAGTTGGGGTGATTTTCTCCCCAGATTAAAGGCAGTGCTTCAAGGAGTTGAGGAAAAAGTCCACAACAGCATGTTCACCGCCCTCAGGTGCTGAAAGTCACTATTTCCCCCAGAATGCAAGAGCAGTAAATGCTTCTGTTTTTGGGCAGTTTTTTGTTCTGGATGGCCTATATTTTCCTGCTGACATTTTCTGTTTAGGCACCTACCCAAGGAGCGATTGAATTTTAAGAGTTTACGGCAAATTCTCCAGAATGCAGTGTCCTCCAAAATGACTCACGTTATTGACGAAGATTAACATAAATCTGTATAAAATAATACAGGTACTGAATGCTCAAAAAATTTAATATTTTATATTTTTTATATTAATACAAAACAAGGTTTTCTTTTAAATAAAATCCAACAAAAATAAATCTGATACTGTTTAAGGTTATCTCAATCTTAGGGAATCTTGGCCTCCTATGGTTTTCTGTATTATGGAAATATAGAGCTCTCAATGGAAACAAGAATACAAGAAGTATTGCTGACATTCACAAATCAGGAGATTGTTATAAACAAAAACATAAAGAAACCGCTTTCCACTATTCTGTCAATAAAGAAGAAGTTTAAAACCACTGAAACAAAGATAAACCTGTCTGGTGAAGGATGCAAGTGTATCTTGCCCCCATACACAGCGAGGCAATAAAAAAAACATTGAAGAGTCACAGTTGGAGATCTAGAAAACTTAGTTGCATATTGGGGACCCCAGTCTTCAAATCTACGATAAAATGCCACTTCTATGCCAACAGACTCTTTGGAGGGGTTGTCAGAAAAAAAAGCCTCTATTGAGGACACTCAGCAAAAATAAGCATCTGGAATTTGCTAAACAGTATCGGGACATGAGCTTTCTGGCCACGCACACCAGCCATGGGTTTGGCGTCGGAAGAAGGACTCTTATGTTGAAAAGGATGTCGTACCTATACTGAAATATGGCAATATCTTTGATGCTTACTGCATGGAAAGCTGTTTTTTTTTCAGGTCAGCTTTGTTTAAGGTAATACTTTTGTGGTTTTGGTAAAACACATTTGCATATGATTAGAATGTAAAACACTTGCTTTCATATGATGTACTAGGAGGGTGGGGGGGTGGGCGTATTCACAGTGAGGACTCAGAAGACTAGAGGGCGTGAGGCAATTCACCCTGAAGCTGGAGGGGGAGTGTGAAATGCATCTCATTGGTGTTAGCTGTCAGAACATTAGTGCAGCCTCAGAACCGGACTGGAGCCATCTGCGAATTGGGAGGCAGTTTGCGTCTGATGCAGACACAGTGATGGGAGCTACGTGTGTGGCGCATGCTCGTCATGACCATCCACACCCAGAACTTTCATTTTAGTGGCACAAAATAACATTTCCATGACATGACCACAAATCAGTCGGAGGATTAGGGGATTCGTGCACTGAGACACTGTGCTGGGATGGAGCGGTATCCAAAATGGCAAAGCATGCCAAGAGACTGAGAACAGCGGCAGTGACTCTGTGTCCCTGCAGGCCCTGTGAGGCTGTTCAGTGATGCTGATGACCAGCCTTTAACATGTGTGTGGTGCATATTTATACCAGCCTTTTATATGTGTGTGGTGCAAGTTTATGCCGAATAGTCTACCACTGTTTGTCTTGATAAAATCTGTACAGACCCGGGGCGGCATTTGACTTTACAATACCAAGGGCAGGACAGGTCCTCCTGCAATCTGGCAATCGGTACAATCCACTCAATTCTCTCTGCCCCCCCCCCCCACCCTCTCCATTACTGGTGGAGGAGATAGCATACATACTTGTCATTCCACGTGTAGAAAAAGGAAATTTGAAAAAGCATAAAAAAACAACAGGACCCCCAAACTTAAAACAAAAAACCCCTTTACTTACGAGTAGAGCAATTCTGTCCATAGTAACCAGTACGGGTGCAGTCACACTCATATCCATCCAGGCCAACCCTTACACACACTCCAAAGTTGTCACAAGGGTAGTGACAGCAGGGGTTTACTGCAAAAGAACACAGTAAACATATTTCTACAGTTGGGAATAAGTGTACCAATTCATGAATGATCATATCTTGTAAACAGTTGATGTATAAAATACAAACATCATGTTTTTTTATGCATCTGGATTTTTTACTTTGCAAGACCGCTAGTTCAGTGGGGGAAGGAATGATCTACCCATAAACACTGTTGTGAACAGCTTATCATACACTTTCATTTTTCAAGCAGTTTCCTGTTGGATCTTTTGACAGAGAAATTATAGATTGATAAAATACACTTAATTTGTTTGGGGGGGAAACATACCTGCTGACCTTTATAATCATATTAATAAGTACAAAGAACTGAGGGCAAACTCAAACACATGTATAAAGTTCACATATAGATCGTATTACGTATAGTATCTCAAGATCATGCCTCATTCCTTTTGGAAATGTCTTTCCCTTCTGAAAAACCACTGGTGGTTTAAAAAAATTTTTTGTCTGGTCAGGACTTTGTGAAATTTATCTCTGAGCAAATTACAGGTTTCTTAGATATCAATGTATGACCTGAGGTAACAAACACGACTGTCTGAGATGTGTAGAAGGAATACCTGCTAAAGCTGCTGTGAGGAAAAATAATCTCTTTCACTGTACATAGTGCTCCAAAAAATAATAAATACATTTTATGGATCTCTCTGTTCAGATAAAACAATATGCCAGCTCTCCTTCCCTAGTATGGAAGCATATCCGCGCCAAAATTCAAATGCAAATGCAAATTTGCGAATGCATTTCATTTACATTCGATGTGCGCAAAAACCATGACATAATTCAAATGAAAATGCAAAAGGCCATTTTACGTTTTAATTTTCACGTTAATGTACGCACATTATCTGACAATTTGAAAATGTTAATGCAAATCCATTTCACATTTATTTTTTCTCGCCCTCTACGACACAACCCTGCCATAATTGAAATGAAAATTAAAAAACACATTTGCTAGATACAGATAGTGACATTTCCTAGTTCTCTGTGTTTGGGGATTAGGCTAAATGCTAAAAACTAGAAAGGAAACGAGGTAGCATAAATGTTACGATGAGCCTAGCCAGCCCGTTGTTTACTAACTTAACCTTAACAGCAGGGAGGACTTGCCTATGTCTCAAATTTTGTCTGAGTTGTAGACCTATTTAAATTTAAATAATTCTGTCGCCTATGTTCTTAAAGGACTGAGCATAATGGCACTGTGCCAATACTGACATGGATTTTTTACATTATTATTTTGTTGTGTAGATAGGCTACTGTCGGAACTCACTGTATTCGCACACCCACTAAAAAGACCAGTTTTTTTATTTTCTCTCGCGTAGCCTAGCCTATTTAAATTGAACAAATTTAAATGTTTTGTGTAGTAGGCTAGGCCATAACAGTAAAGTCAGCGTCATAGAGGCTAACCGCCGCATCTTACAGCATTGAGATCGGAACGTTATAATAAAATAATAATATAATTTTAAAAAATCGTGTAAATGTCCATTTGTTTTAATCTGTAGCCTAGGCTATGTTGCTTCATGATTAGGCTAAATATAGATTATTAGGCTACAGTAGCCGAGGCTACAGGTAACATTTCCATGGTTGATGGGCCTGTGAGTAGGGAGATCAGAGTCGGGGTTGTGCCCCGGGGTCGTTTTCCCAGACCGTGTCTAAATCAGCACTCTTCCACACTGTTGAGAAGCCTTGGTGAGTATGTGAATCAGCACTCTTCCACACTGTTGAGTAGCCTTGGTGAGTATGTGAATCAGCACTCTTCCACACTGTTGAGTAGCCTTGGTGAGTATGTGAATCAGCACTCTTCCACACTGTTGAGAAGCCTTGGTGAGTAGATAGGGCGAGAAAGTCATAGAGTACGCAAAACTTTTTCAAATTGAAGACCCTGGTGCTAAAAGTACTGGTCACATTTTTAGACAATTCAAGTTGAGCATAGAAACATGTTGTCTTTGTTTAGCTAAGTCCACCCTACAAATATTGTTAACAGAAAATGTGCCTAAGCAATGCATAAAAACAGCAAAACTTTTAATGGATGATTTTATGGATCAATGATATTTTCGGATTTGATTTTCTCAAAATAGACATTTTGTGACTTCAGAACTTTTAGCACCAGGTCTTCAATTTAGGTCTTCAATTGCAGTATACTTCAAACACCCAGATGACACACTTACTTCTGGGGTTTCGCTGAGTACATTCGGGACATCGAACTATGTGATTCGGGAGCACACTTTTCAAGAAGTACACGAACATTTTGGTCACATAAATATGACGTGAAGCTTCGTTTAAAAAAAATGAGCCTCAGCTTTGCTGACGTTTTCCTTGAAATACAACAAAAACAACACGTGACATGGCAGCAGGGTTGCCAGATCTTGTAAGACTTTCCAGCCAAATGGCGACTCAAAACTAGCCCAAATTATAGGCTATTTTTAACCGAAACCAACGTATTTTAAATAATCATCATGTTTTTACTTTTTAAAATAAGTGCGTGCTTTGCAACTTTTCATTTTTACCCGTGACTGCACTTTGAAAGTGTAAATTTTAGCTGTAAAACTGCGGAGATGGCAACATTGGTGGTACGTCTTATGACCTGCTTACGACACTTCCACAGTGCGGTTGAAAATAGTTGAAAATGGCGGATATTTTTCGCTGACTGCTAAACAGTGCACATTAAACAGCACATTAAACTGCCAGTGCACTGTACGCAGGAGACAGGGCGCAGAAGACAGGGCTCCGATTCGGACACAGCCCTAGGGCCCTATCTTACACCCGGCACTAAGCGGCACTAACCCAAACGCAAGTGTCTTTGCTATCTTACACCCGGCGCTGGGCTCATTATAACACCTAGTGCTCACGTCGTTTAAATACCATGTATTCTTGCACCGATTACAAGTGAACTGGGCGTATTGGTCTTAAAATGAGGAGTGGCGTATTGCTATCTTGAGCCAGCAGAAAGCACTTGCACTAAAACCACCACAAACCTGGTCTAAAGTCATGTCGCAGTTGTTTACATGTTATTTTAACGGCGCTTATGAGTGCGCCTACATAGGCATGTTCACAACGCGCGTACACCCTCCTTTCTGTTACACACAGGGGCGCGCACAAGCATGACTAAAAATATCAAGATTACAATGTGAAATATTATTGTGTAGGCTATATCAAAAAATGCATAATAATAAAAGGGTCCATAGGTCAAACACCACATACCTGTCCCTCAGCGAAAGGAAATGCCGCATTAAATTGCTTTCAGCCCACTCCATCAACATCCAGGCGATGTGCGATGGTACGTGTAAGGTTACATGTAGCTATAGACT
Organism: Synaphobranchus kaupii; assembly: GCA_029718625.1. Lineage (NCBI taxonomy): Eukaryota > Metazoa > Chordata > Actinopteri > Anguilliformes > Synaphobranchidae > Synaphobranchus > Synaphobranchus kaupii. Next base: position 13,041,343 of record CM056392.1, on the reverse strand, counting down.
ATTCGCAATTATCCTGGATCAAGCTATGACTTAGCCTATATTTGCCAATAATTCCTATAATCTTCTGGGGGGACAATCTTCTGTTACGGGACAATGGCTATCCATTAAAAATGGCTTTCCATTTGCTGATAACATATCAAGCCTAATGCGTGAATTGTCAATGATGGAAAACTCGCGCACTGCAATAGACGGACATTTGAGTTCTTAAAATGCGCTTCAGATGTCATTACAATACAGCTCTCTAGGCCTACAGCCTGTAAGTAAATAGAATGGTTTGGATTCGCTGTGCATAAGGTTTTTTCAATAGCATACGGTTAAAAACTGAGATAAATGTCACCATGTTAACTGAATTTGAACCGTATTCTTCGTCCTTCATATTTTTAAAATAACAGTGACAAGGTTTCCATATGTTCAGCTTATTAAAACCCTGTTGATTTCACCTGTTATTCCATAACTGAACAAAACGATTTTAAAGAGAACTTTAAAAGAAAAATTTGCAGCATGTTACACAATTAATTCACAATTAATTTTAATGCCATTCTCTGCATGTGTGCTTTAACTTCATGCATGAGCAGGTCTGTTTCCCCTGCTGTAAATCACACTTTTCACAGTCTTCCTGGGAAAGTGGATTGTTTAAAAGCATTAGCCTCCGCTATGAGTAAAACAGGTTGGTCACATTTCCATAAGCAGAACATTATAAAACAAGGGAAAATATGTGTGAACCTATGGGTTGCCAACCTGACAGCTTTACTGTATTTAGTGTCATCATTAAGGCAAAATAACGTTATTTATGTTATTAATCAAAATTAGAATGCAGGTAGCCTAATGAACTTCGGATGAAGCTTGAACAAGAGTTCATTGCTTCATTGCATAATCAAACGAAATTTGTTAAACAAGCAGGCTAATTTGGCGTTTTCTAAGGTGAAACGGAAGCCATTGGTAGCTTATTCTCAGCTGTTGCAGGTGCTTTTAACTAAATTTAACCGCATATATTTTGTAAACAGCACTGTCAGGAATTACGGGGAACTCATAATGGTTAGTCCGAATAATATTGATCATAGGCTACTATTGATCCATATAGCCTATTCCATGATCGCACTAAATGTCTGTTTCGCCATCATATAAGCAATCCACCAAGGTGGAAAAGCAGGCTTTCAAAGGGAATGGGATATGACATTTTGATTGGTTTATTGCATGTCATGCCCAAGACACACCTATAATTAATGAAGAAACTAGGTTCAGCCCATTTCCACGTTGCGCCGTGCTTAGCGCCCAAAAAACACGCTAACACGTTAAAATAGCAAAAGTGGACTTGGACACGCCCTAAATGCACTTAACGCCATGCGCTTAGACCAAGCGCTAAGATCACCAAGATAGAGCCCCTAGTGTTTTCACCCAATAATAAAATAAACTCAATTGCTGTGTCTTTCAGTTTTTACAAGTCTTTTACTGCCATATGCTGGGTAAAGACATGAATGACAGACTACACAACATAGCCTACGCGGAATATGTCTACACAAGTTTTTTTAATTATATATATTTTTTAATTAGCATACAGTCCTACACCATACAAAATAATCCACCGTTTTTGTAGGCTGTGTCTCGTTTCAGGTAGACTAAGGCTATCTAAAAGAAAACAATAATTAATAGAAATCGTAATGGAAATGCCCACGGTGAAAATGGTAGCACATTTTCAGGCATAGCTTACCATGAATAGCCGGCTGGTTTTGACCGTAACTGTATGCAAACCCGTAACATTAGGCTAGTTAAATTACCACACCAGATTAACGAAAGCAGGGGAACATAACTATTAACTAAGTTAACTTAACATTGGGCTGGCTATGGCTCGTCGTAACTTTTAGGCTACCTTTCATTTAAATTATGGCAGGGTTGTGTCGTAGAGGGCGAGAAAAAAATAAATGTGAAATGGATTTGCATTAACATTTTCAAATGGTCAGATAAAGTGCGTACATTAACTTGAAAATGAAAACGCAAAGTGACCTTGCGCACTTTCATTTGAATTATGTCATGGTTTTTGCGCACATCGAATGTGAACGAAATGCAATCGCCGATTTGCATTCTCATTTGAATTTTGGTGCGGATATGCTTCCATACCCTAGATGTCTATAGAGAATGTATGAATTAAAGGCCAGAATCTGACTTCCTTCCTACACTGCAAATCATAAAACCAATTAATCAAGACAAAGTGTATATACAGTGAACAGGGTGAGAAGACTGGCAAATTGCTGGTTCATTAAGTGCACCCTTCCAAAGCTCCCACAGATGATTACTGATTGCTGGGCTTTGTGTAGTCAGCTTCAGTCACAGCAGACCAGGGTTATACCAATCAAGAATTCAAAAATATTTTTTTTCCCTAACTTACAGTATATACCTCAGAAATGGTTGGAGATCACCAATCAATGGAATACCCCTTTCAAATTCTGAATGTTCCTTTTTATTCAAATTTACAAGCAAATCCTGAGCCCTTGAAGAAATAGTAAGGGAGTCCTCATCAGTGCAGTCTGAAAAAAGCGCCTCTTTTTTCACAGGTTTCCATCTGACTTTTACAAAGAAATTCTCAGCTCAACTTCCACTATTTTTCTGAAACAGACTAAGAATTGAAATGTGCATTTGGCACTATTTTCACTTTGTGAATTGTGTGACTTTATTTACCTCCAATTGTGACAAGTAATATTTACTTTGATTGCTTCCCATTACATCAAGGGATAAGACAGGTATGCTTTGGGGGTGTGGGAGAGGGGTGTCTCTTTACGCTACCCATCCCCTCTATGTCAGGCCCGGCCACTTCCTAGCATTCTGTCTATTTTGGACAAAATTGATTAAATTCTCTGGAGATTAACTGCATTTGAACTGTGAACTGTTACTGATTAATGACCACATGTTAAAGTTTCAATATTCAAGCTAGCCTTTTAAAATTGTAAAGAAAAGGTTCGCACAAGAGACGTGGCAAGCAATCAGGTGTTTGCATTGGTGTAAAACAATTAAGTGTAAATATATTGCACTACAGTTACGTTGTTTTACAATATATCCTGTAGTATATGCACACGACATTATTAAAGTGGTACCATTTAAATACACAGTAGCCTATACAGTCGCGTGCTTGAAATATATTTATTCCTTAAATAATTTGAGCAGTTCCTGTTTCTATTTCTAAGCGCACTGTCTTTTCTGAAAATATGTCGTGCTTCTCAATGGGTCAGCCATTACCTAATCTGTGACAAAAACTGGGAATATACATTTGCCACATTTGCATTATGCCTTGTATTTTCTATAACTACACACATATATATGGTGTGTATTACTGATCAAAAGAGATTTTAATTTTAGAGCAAAGGTTCTCAAGACTGGCCACGAAGGCACCACACTGTGTATGGTGGTTTTCATGACAAATTATCGCTTAATCAGATAAGATGAATACTAATCAAACGTGGGGAATTTGTATAATGAGCAACAATTACCATTTCGCTGATTAAAGTAGCATGTTCTCATTCTGTTGCTTCACATTGCATTTTTTAGTGAAGCAAATACCCCTGGAGCCGCACGACTTTCTCATATGACTCACAGTCATATCTGAAGAGGTGTAAATTCCAGGGCAGTGTTAATTAAAAACGTTTAATCAAGTCTAATTAATGAAGATGTCAGTGGGAAAAAGGGGGCAGAGACAGCGAGATCTCTTGGGAGATGAGATGTGATGCTGATGTAATCTGGAGGACTGCCGCTCGAGAGCGACCACAAGCAGCACGGTGCAGAGAGAGCATGCAATGCTCAATTTCACTCCATTTTAAAAGCATGCTGCGTTTACAAGAAAACATTCATTACCGGTGACTCAGAGGCACAGCATAGTCTTACCAGCCCAGCCATCACACATAATTAATGAGAAACAGTGCATTTCTTGTTAATCAAGTATAAAAAAAGTAGCATGATCATTTTCCCAGTGCCTGCACTCTTTGGGAGCTTTTTCAAGCTGTGATTTGTACTGTTGCAAACAATCAGGCATTAAGTACCTTACTGTCGGTGCATCAATCTCCTAGCCTGAAACCCAACACTTTACCTGAACACAAGCATGTAATGAAGCATATTTCTTAATCTGGACACTCTTTATTTAAGAAACCCACATACTATACTCAAAATGTTAATTTACCTCTGATATATTCATGCATCCATGCACTATTCACATTGTGTAGAGCAGATTTGCGCAGATTTACACAAAATTAGCATGGTAATGCTAAATCATAGGTAATGCGCCTGTTACTTTGGCTACCATAACGTCCTGTAAAATTATACTGTTAAACAGCCTCCTATCAAGGAAACCATGTTATTTTGGTACGACAGACAGATTGTAGTATTTACCTCATGGTTGCATTACATCATCTCCCAGTCAGGTCTCTTTCAAAGTAGCTTGTAATGTTACTGAACTGTTTTTTTTAAATATCACACTGGAAAATGTGTGCGCAGCCTGTATGACAAAGGTTCTCCTAAAATCGCATACTTTCTTTCACAGGAGAAATGTAACATTACCCACAACCCCGGGTCTCACTGAAGATCAAGAAATACCTCTGATCAGAAAGAAAAATATATATATACATCAGCAGAAAATAAAGATACTGGCTTTGGCTTTTATCTATGACTTGAGAGGGTTCTGAAGAAAGAAAACCACGTTATATGCTAAATGTGTACAAATCATGTCGCAGATCACCAGCATTGTTTTCCAAATCAGTTAATGTTACATATCTAGATCATTACGTTCAACAAAAAAACTATTAATTGCCAGAATACACAACAAAAAGTCAAAGTTTCCTTGTTAAAATGATAAATAAAGGGCCTGTGAATAGCACTTACTTGTTGTTGAACTGCTTTCATCGTGTCCGCAGCAGAACTCTCCCCGTAGTAGCAGGAAAAGTGCAAAAACCCATGCAGGGGTGGACACTGGCAAGTGCACAACATTGTATTATTAATTGAAGTTCGAGTTCATTCAACAATATTTTCTTTCACTGTCTTTAACGGTGACAACGATCATCATTAACACTGTCGTAACGTAGTAGCCTCAAAGGAAAATGTGTCTTCAGCAGCTACTTACTTTTCATTGTAAGACACAGTTCAAAAGACCAACGTGTAGAGTCGCGTTGCAAACGTACCCCTCTCTTCCTACGGAGCATATAATGCCAAAGAAACTAAACACTTGTACAAATATACAAACGGTGTTTCCATGCCGGAAATGTTTTCCATGTTGGTCATTTGCCTCAATACAATAAGAAACCACGTGAAAATTGTGGGTAGCCTAATCGCGCCTCCCCTCGCACTGTAATCGCGATACATATTTAACATATTTTTAAATTATGGGTCATTGGAGGAAAAAAAACATTTGCAAAATTAGTTTCCGATTGTCTTTAAATACAATGTAACAATGACAAAAACATTATAGGTTCAAAATGAAAGGTACTGCAAAAAAGGTAGTCAACCTAATGATACAAAATAGGTGAGTTCCCTGTACATTAGCATCTCCGTTCATTTCCAGAAATAATTTTACGGTTTAAAAATTGCATTTAAGACGTGTAAAAGATTTGCAAAGTTTTGTTTTCAATGACATTAGGCTACATAGCAGGGCCGGTTCTAGGGGGGGCAATGCCCCACCAAATGCCCCCCCCCCCCCCCCCCCCCAAAGCCAAATCCAGAAAAATAAAATCCGACAATATGAAGTCAGGCTATTAGAGTAGCTAGACGATTCGGCCAATCATAAAAATGCCACATCGAAATAATATATATTTCTCTAATATCTGATTGGTTGGTTTGGTCAGTTTCTAACTTTCTTTGATCAATCTATGCTCTCTTCTTGAAAACTCATTTTTAACCACTCCACAGATTTCATGTTAGCAAACTATAGTGTTGGCAAGTCAGTTAGGACATCTACTTTGTGCATGACACAAGTAATTTTTCCAACAATTGTTTACAGACAGATTATTTAACTTTTAAGTCACTATATCACAATTCCAGTGGGTCAGAAGTTTACATACACTACGTTGACTGTGCCTTTAAATGTGTAATATTTGGTCGCATATCCTTTGCATGCCAGGACTTCCTGATGGCTGTGACCCAATAACATCAAAAGACTCTTGATATCTTATTTTCTGTTACTCTTACAAGCGACACTATAACGTTTCTGCATTTGAATGGATCTCTATGGGAAATGGGGGGGTGGGACTACATTTAGCTGTAGGCTACATTATGCTAGAACAGTATGGAATACATGATTGGTAAAATGGCTGTAAGTCATCAAGGCTCTGAGGTATAAAACAAGCCTCAACTTGAAATTGGACTTGTCAATATGCAAAGTTTGAACTTCTGTAAAGCAAAAGGAAGTTTCAATCTTCTGAATTTGCAGATTATTCATACAGCCCTCCAACCATTCAAACATCAATAACACGTTAAAATACACCACACCCACACAAATAGCCTCCCCACAGGAAGTAGAGGAGGAAGTTTAGGGCTCTAAAAAACCATCAGCAATTAAATTAATGCAAAATATGTTTCTCACAAGCTCACGTTTCGGACAGCTTTTGCTTTATTCGGTTATTGCTTAATTCAGAGTTGAAAGAGAGAGAGAGAGAGAGAGAGAGAGAGAGAGGAGAGAGAGAGAGGAGAGAGAGAGAGAGAGCCCTGCACAGCAAATCAGCAACAGCGCCATGACCATCAGGAAACCAGAGCACACAATCCGACCAGAATCAAGAATAGATATTATCTGCTCCAGATTTCTGCAATAATAATAGGAACACTGTTTGTGTAGTATGTATGCATTATCGGCCTACTGTTTGTGTAGTATGTATGCATTATCAGTAAGAACATAGCATAAGGAATCGTCAAGAAATCAAAGAAATCTGTTTCCTCAGCCTCCAAAAATAAATAGTTAATTTTCAATCTCGGGGCACTGTGCTGATATGTGATGACAGGTAGAGAGATGGATTATATCAGCACAGCTGGAAACCACCACATATTTGGAGATGCATCTCTGTGCCACACTCACACTACAGCACAGCGAAGCAGCCATAACAGTGTGGTTAATAAAAGCAGGAAACAGGTATTGCATCTCTGCAAAGGACTCGGTCTGTACA
>CM056392.1:12963905-13033716 GCA_029718625.1 Synaphobranchus kaupii | reverse complement strand
AGTGTTCTCGATCTGTTCGACAGTTGAAAAGGGGTTTTTCTTCACAACTGAAAGTGTTCTTCGGTCATCCACTACAGTGGTCTTCTGTGGTCTACCAGGTCATTTGTGATTTCTGAGCACACCAGTGCATTCTTACTTCCTAACAATGTACCAAACATTTTGACACACCCAATGTTTTGGCTATGTCTCCGATTGATTTATTCAGACTTTTCAGGCTCATGATGGCCTGCTTTACTGGCATTGACACTTTTTTTTGGTCCTCATGTTGAGAGCCAACAGCAATAGACTCCAAATGTTAATTCTACACCTAGAACAACTCTAGACCCTTTTGTTAGCTTCCTTGTACATGAACTAATGATACAAATACACACAGCTGTGTATTTGCATTAACTAATGATGCAAATACACACATACATTTGCTTCCGTAAAATGGGGAATTATACAAATTTAAGTGTTTAAAATGCACATAAAAGCAGAAAGCAGTGATTTGTAAGTTCCCTTTTACATATATTTAATTGAAAACGGTACAAAGAAAAGATATTTAATGTTTTACTTTATCAACTTTATTGATTTTTGTAAATATACACTAATTCCGAATTTGATGCCTGCAACACGTTCCAAAAAATTTGGGACAGGGGCAAAAAATAGACTGGGAAGTTAAAAAAACACCTGTTTGGAACATTCCACAGGACTTTTGATATCTTATTTTCAGGTACTCTTACATGTGATACTATAACCTCTATGCATTTGAATGGATCTCTATGGGAATTGGGAGGGTGGGACTAGATTAAGCTGTAAATTACACGGGAATAGTATGGAACCCATGGCTGGCTAAATGGCTGTAAGTCATCAAGGGTCTGAGGTATCAAACCAACACTCTGCTGCCCAGATATGCAGTAGATATGGATGGATCACTTTAAGGGTCGTTTCTCCTGACTTATTTTTCCATAGAGTGAGAGAAAAAAAAAATCCAAACCAATTTGTGAACATCACAAAACAGATGGAAGAGCAACATTTGTGCAACCATTTCAACGTAAATTAATATATAGATGCAGGAGCACATACAGGAGCGCATGGGTAATTGCTTGACATCTTGTCTGTGTGTGTGATTATATGTGATTATGTGTTGTTTTATCTCTCTGCTGCCCTCTGTTGGTTGTGAACAAGTAAAGCAAGACTCCTTACATTCTAGGTCCACTCTGAACCACATTTATGCTGAAATGAGCTCAGATGTTACATGCACTTCTCCCGTAATTTGGGCATTGAACTGACAAGACGTTTAACTCTAATTTGACAGCTCATCAAGTAGTGGTTTCTCATCACTCTACACTACCTGAAACTTCAACAGTCAAAAAACACCTGTAGAATTTTTCAGGTTAAATGAGAAAGAAACATTACGTTCAATGTATGGGAGAACATCCCCCAATGTACCATTATGTATTGCTCGCTAATCACGACTGCAGACATTTAATGGAAATTGTAGCTGAAAGGGTCAAGTGCTACTCTGCATCTTTTGTGAGTAAGAGAAAAGGCTTTCATCAGTGATGAGTCTGGGTTGATGTGGTTATTCTGAGACCTCCGTGGAAAGGTCCTCTGTTTTTGAATTTGAATATGCGCCAAGACACTACGATGTGGTCATCTTCCTCTGGAGTTCATGCTTGAAGAATAGTCTGAAATGAAGCACGGTCCACTTGGCATAATCAGTTACAGGCATCTGAAAATCACCATTGAGTGGACCCCTCAGGTGAAAATCCGGCTGGCACAAAGTTTAAAAGAGAATGAAAAACTTAGAACACCAAAACAAATGACAAACGTGCATACAAACTTAATTATACAAAGGACATTGGTGCAGTTTTAATGAGTGTGTGTGTGTGTGTGTGTGTGTGTGTGCATGCGTGCGGGTGTGTGTGTGTGTGTGTTGATGATGATGGATAAGGTGCCATTATATGGGTGCATAAATATAGCTTATTCATCTCATTTATCTAGTGTCATATGGTTCTTTTTTAGAGTGAAATGTTTCTTTAAACCATCCTAAAATCTGCAGAATGATTAGCTCAAAGTCTTACACATTCTTCACACTAGATAAGGGATAAATGCCCTTGCGTGCCAGGAAAGGGTTGGGGCATTGTGAACTGACTGACTAAGCTGCAGTGTCTTAACCATTGTTTCAATAATTGAAGAAAACAACAGGATTTTCAATAAAACAATAACACTGTTGTTTAGGTAAAACATAGGTATAGGTAAAAACATACACAATAGTGACTACTACAAGGGGACTACAGTATGGACAGCATAGTGTGCACCAGGTAAGCTGGCAGTATCCCTTGTGTGCATACCGAAGCCACCCCTACACCCCTAAATACGAGAGAGCCTGTCCTCTCTGCAGCTGAGAGTAGCTTATCTTACCAGCCTTAAAGAGGACCTGAAACATGGGGGAAATATGCCCTTCACAGTGCTGCAGAAATTAGCTCCACTCAAACTCACTCAGACACACACATGCACATATACACAAAAACACACACATTTAACATGTGCGTACACACACACACACACACACACACACACAAGATATGTGAGTTTCCACTGTGTGATGCTCTGTTTACAAATTGGTTCAATGAAACCATTGCTTTTTCATTTCTTAGTCATTGCCAGGGGTGGCTGTGTCATTCCAAAAGACTTCTCCCGCTGCTTGGCCAGAGAAAATATAATGTGCGATGTACATGAGACATGAGAATATTTGGCCTGATCAAGAGCAGAGAGCAGAATAATATGTTTTTGGTTTTACTTTTACATTTTTTGTTTACTCCCAGTACAGTAGTTTTTTTGTTTGTTTTGTTTTTAGATTTTACTTTGTCTCATCCCAACATTTTTGTAATTTGGAAAACTAAAAAACAACAAAAACCATCTCACTGTTTTTTTGTATATTTGAGTTTGCCAGTACACTCAAACAATACTGATGCCTAAGTAATATAATGGTGACTGGTGTCTTTAATGTTTTACACCAGTGTGTAATTGCCATTTATAATTTGTATTCATTTGTTGACTAGTGTTTATTATTTGAAGGAAAAATGGCATTTTGGGATGAGAGTGTATGGTTTTGAAAATAGTGCTTGATTTTGACAAGAGATACAGTTTTGCAGAAAAAGTTGACCGTGTGGGTTTTATGTTTATAATTTTGAGAAATTAGTTTTAATTTCAGAAAATGTGTCAAAACAATTGAGAAAAACTGTAATAAGGATAGAAACACACTCCTAGCCTTGTTAAAACCTTTGGGTTGCCTAGTTACCTGGCCATGATATGAGTCCAAATGGTGGCGAAATATGTTTGTTACATGCTCTGTGCTCCTCTGGGGTGATAATCCAGAATTGGGTACTTGTCACTCTCCATTCACTTCTATTAGGGCAGCTAAAACGGTCTCAAAATGACACTTCTAGCATGTCTACGAACGTGAACGAAGTGGATTCTGTCAATACAAAAAGTCCTCGTACGTATTTTTTTTTAAAAATGGCCCTTTCCTGGCTAGGCTGGATTTTTTCGTATTTTATTTGGAACGTAGATCCCGTAGGTAATTCTTACACCAGAACCAGCGTTAATGATGCGTCAGAAACCACTCATTGGACTAAATTTCGCACACTAAAAAGTCGCACACTCTAATATTTTGTTGGACTGCCTTTAGCTTTGATTACGGCGCGCATTCGTCATGGCATTGTTTCGACAACTTTATGCAACGTCACAACATTTATTTCCGTCCAGAGTTGCATTAATTTTTGGCCGAGATCTTGTATTGATGACGGGAGCGTCAAACCACTCCCGTAAAGTCTTCTCCACCACATCCCAAAGACTTTCAATGGGGTTAAGGTCAGGACTCTGGTGGCCAATTCATATGTGAAATTGATTCCTCATGCTCCCTGAACCACTCTTTCACAATTTGAGCCCAATGAATCTTGGTATTGTCATACTGGAATATACCCATTGATGGGATAACCTGGTCATTCAGTACATTCAGGTACTCAGCTGACTTCATTTTATTGCTGCATAATGTTGCTGAGCCTAGACCTGACCAATTGAAGCAACCCCAGATCATAACACTGCCTCCAGAGGCTTGTACAGTGGGCACTATGCATGACGGGTGCAACGGCGACTTTTTTTTTTGGCCAGGCAGTGTATCTATGGTAAACAAACCGACCTGCCGACATTTTGCTAGTCTTTTCTGGTAGCTTTCTGACAACATTGAAGAAAATCGCACTTTTATAAATAATTTTAATTACACAAAAAAATACGTAGGAGGACTGGTTATTGTTTATATTGACAGAATCCACTTCGTTCACGTTCGTATATGTGCTTGAAGTGTCATTTTGAGACCGCTTCAGCTGCCCTATAGAAGTGAATGGAGAGCGACAAATACCCTATTCTGGATTATCACCCCCAGGGGAGCACAGACCAACTAACGAACATATTTCGCCACAATTTGGACTCGTATCATGGCCAGGTAACTACACAACCCAAAGTTATACCAAAGTGCAGGGGTGCTTTAAACGGCATTGGAATTATGATACCACAAATGACCACATGATGGCAGACTTTACCACACTAATGCCAGGAGTAAACGTGTAAATATAGGCAAATAGTCCTTAGTGAAAATAATGAATATTTTATGTTGTCATACATTTTGTCTAAAACAGACAAATGATTTTTGTAGCATTTTTCAAATGTTACATATGTTTTGCAGAGGTTTTATTGCAAAAGCAGCCCAACCCAGCACAGCCTAATCAGAACTTTTGGTCTCTTGGCCTTGCATTCAAGTTAACAATTTTGTACACGTTTGTTTAGTATGAATGCAGTGCCACACCACATAGTTCTCTTAATATTAATATTCTCTTAATGTTACTATAATTACACGATCACTATTATTACAGCCTAGTAGCCCTCTGCCTGAAGACTGGACCGAACTGGGGGTGGTTTTGTTGGTACTTCAATAAGAGCCCTTCCAGAAAGGAAAACAGGTTGCTGCTTGAAGTGGTGTTGGTGGGGAACCATGTAGTCTTCCCTCTGACTAAATATAAAACCAAAATCCCAATCCAGCGATGGAGACGTTGCCTAATGGACACAGTCATAAAATACAGGTCTTGACTCATTTTGGCCCTTTAAGATACCATGTCACAAAAAACTGTATGTTGATTATACCACCCAGGTATGTGCTACATATTGGCGGTGGCAGATGACGAGATAAGCACCCCTACACACATTGTGAAGTGCTTTGAGATCCATTAAAAATGATATAATATATTTTATTATTCTTAATTCTTGCTGAAGGGCATTGGAGAACATACAGCTTAGTGGGTCTCCATAACGTATGTTGCACAACATACATGAAACTGTTTAAGAATGTATGTAATATGTTGTTTCCATATTAAATTAAAACACGACCACCAACAATGTATGATATTATAACAAAAAAAAGTGCCCTGTACTGCTTCTGCTCCACTACAACCCTTTTGAACTTGAAGCCAACATCTGATCTCCTTTTCACCAAATGGCAGTTAAACCCCATAGAAATCTCTCTATATACATTTGCCCCCCCTCGCCCCCCATAATGACAATGCAAAGAAAAATATTTTAATCATCTTGTAATTAATATACCAAGGAAAGCAAAGCATCAGGAAACAATTATTTAATAACCTTTCACAGCCCCCCCCCCCCCTTCAACCTTTGTTTTTCAGGAGAAGGCCGACGCGCGTATCTGTGTTGGGAGTGCACTTCCTGTTTGTTGCCCATGGCGCTGTTGGCTCAACGGGGTTGGAAGGGTCCAATATCACCGCGGTAATTGATATCAGATGCTTCCACGACCTCAGCTTTAAGTAACCTGGAAGCATTTATTTTATGAAAAAGATGTTTAGTTAAGTGCAGCAATGTGGCCTAATGAGTCTGGGCCCAGCCCTGTGATGAATATGATTGGTGAAAGCAATGAAGGGCTGGTGCCTGTGCTCTTCCTTCCTCAGTATTGCGGTTACAGATTAGCAGACTTCCTGTCCAGTCCATGTATTTGCTTTCCAACTGATCGTTTTTGTGGGGTTCATCGCGTATTATTTCAGATGGCCTCTCTTGACAGAACCACACTGCCCTGGTAAGAGCTCCTCAGAACCCATTTATAAGCCAATGAGTTAGAAGCACCTGAACTACTTTTTTTCTTTAAACTGATAACTAATCATCTCAGGCCATGGCCATGGATAACATGGAGAGGTGAAGCATTTGTCTTGTGGGACAGTCGGTCTCGCCCCAAAGGTTAAGAGGGTTATGCCTGTTGCAGCACGACTCTCTCATATAGCTGTTAGAATGCTCAGCAACTTGTCTGGTCTCTGTGGAAATGTTACAACTTGCCACCCTAGGGCATGAGAACGGTCTTGGTTTTCAATGTAGACCACTGACATACAGGAACTGGTATCAATCCCTTGTAAACCACTGGAATGGCTTTGAACCTGGGTTTGATGTGGTAGAGCTCAAGTTCACGTAGCCTACAGGAATCGACAGAGTTTAGTATCCTGCACTGCAACAGGTCACCGAGCGATAACATTAGGACAGACATGGAGCATAAACAAATTGTTCACATTTACAATGGATATTAAAGTAATAGGTGCAGTATACAGTATTTATGACTGCGTGATACCAGTAAATGTATCAATTATCAATTAAATATATTTTCAACTAAATATACAGTATTTTCATTGTAGAAATTATAGAAAAAGTTACAGTAGGAGCTCAAAGCGTATGATGAGAGATTTCCCATTGTTAGAATGTTATTATTTTACCACAGCGTGTATAATTAAAAAAGGCGCTGGAACTAATTTAACACAAATGTACATAATTGTAGACACTAAATTGAATGCCTTATAAAAGCTGCAATTTAAGAAAATTGTGAACATAAATAAATAAATAAACCTCCAATTTGGCTGATGTATGCATTGTGTAATGGCAACATCCAGGGTGTAATGTGTACAACCAAAGACACACCTCCTTGGACAGCATTAATTACACCAAGGCTGGCAATAACAATAGGCAGATGAACACTCTGCTGATAAACAACTGCTCTCTCATTATTGCATGAAATTCACCAAATTTATCAGCATAAGGTGCATAATTGAAATACTGTATAGCCACTTATACTGAGGAGTTACAGTATAGTTAGTAAATTGCATATTTACGCGGATTTTTGTACAGTGATTATGTCTGAGCCATTGCCGGGTCTCCATTGTTCAGCATCAGTGAGAAAGCAGCGGCCATCTGCACCTGCTCCAGGCGCAAGCTGACGGTACACATCCACAGAACCTGACAGAGCCTAGTCCCTTCCCTTCTGCTTCATTAACTGTTATCACCCTGGCTCGACAACAGCTGATCCAGGTACACCAGACAACAGCTGATCCAGGTGCACCAGACAAGAGCTGATCCAGGTACACCAGACAACAGCTGATCCAGGTACACCAGACAACAGCTGATCCAGGAACACCAAAGTGGGCCAAAATCCTAAGCCTAGCTAATACCAGAGAAACACGGAGGCCGATGGAGGATTAGCAGAATCTATCGATGCTCTTCAGACATAGCCCTCCATTCCTGGAATGAAGCAGCTATACACTGCACAAAAAAGTGCTTTAGTCTTTCTCTCTCTCAAGTAGAAAGTATTAGCGTGCTAAAAGTACGTTTTTTTCTTGACAAGTGAAATTGTCTTACCCCATTGGCAAATCTTGAACGAGTCAAGCTGTCTCATGTCATTGGCAATCTTTTTTGTCTTATTTAGCAAAAAAAGTAATAGAAATAAGATTTTAAGTCTAAATTATAAGACTAAAATACTTGTTAAGATTGACTTATTGTTTGGGTTTTTGCAGTGCAACTGTCAGAGGAGGAATGATTACATGCAAGGCGAGTGGAGGAGGAGGCATTGTACCATATAGCATTGAGAGCTATAACATCCCAGAGGCCCCTGGACCCATTTACTCATCATGTAGTAGACTGCAGGGTCAAGTATAAGTGAGGAAAAAGCACAACTGAGACGCTGGCACTGACCCCCTCTCATGCTGATATTTACACTGCCCCACACTCATACACACTGACAATGACAATATCCTCTGTAACAGGGGTCTGTAATCCTGGCGCTGGGGAGCTGTGGGGTCAGCTGGATTTGTTTTGGTACACAGAACTTAATTGATCAATTAAAGCAGCCGATTATTAAACAGTTAACTCAACTCACCTGGCGTTTTGCGTTAATTGTGGTTCTATAAGCAGCCCACACCGATTGTCACAGCACTATACATTACTACTGTACCATTGTCCCCTATATATTAAATGACTGCAGTAAATGACTAAATAGCACAAATATGTATAAAGATGAAAAATATGAAAAAGAAGTAAAGAATATAACCAATCTGTATTTATTGTATAAACTAGTCCAGTCATTTTTTTAACCTTCACTCAATTGACATTTTCTGCTGGTAGACCTCCGGTTTGTTAAAAGACCACTTTTGAGGTCACCTAGTGAAACCGAATTCTTTAATCTCCCATTTTCCCTACCTCACTGATCCAGGGAGCTGCCCACGGCTCACCGCAACACCCCCTCCCCGCTCCGGGGCAGAGGATTTTCCCAATTAAGTCCAACTGCCCGCGCATGCGGGACAATTAACGACTGACGTCTGCGAGCTAACTGCTTCCACACCCCTCACCTTCATTGCAGCTGCATCGGGCGACTAAGTCCTAATTCACAAACCAAACAATCGTTGGTGTTATTCTTACATTATTGGGGCCTGCCAAAAATCGTTTCCCTGCGCGCGTGAATCAGAAAGTGAGTTTATGAGCGATGTGTGGAAACGCGCAATATGCGTTATGATCTTTCCCCCCTCCTCTACCGCGTCTCAGCCTATCTTTCCTCTGTGTGCGTTTTTTGGGGAGGGGGGCGCCGTTGATTACAGTGTTCTATGGTGCGAGTACGACTCTGTTGGAGATGGGGGGCTATCGAGTGCACAAGTCACTTAGGATCAATGCCTGGGCAGGAAATTGTGGCAGGCATAAAGCTAAATATGTAATTCCTCCCGCGCCGGTAATCACAGTGTCCAGACGATTTGAATTGACAGCTTAACCACTCGTACCTCAAAAGACGCTCTGTTGGAGGGGATTGCTCTGTGACAGCGTGCATCCCGTACACCCTGCCTTTTAGACCCAAGGGGTTTTGCTCCAAGTGGGTGCACCGTTTTGCCAAACCTGGAATTGCACAGGTCACTTTTTGCCGGATACAAGTGGCTGGAAGGAAACAATTTTCCTCCTAGAATTAGTTACCTGATTATGTAGTTGCTTCTACCCCCGCCCCCCCCCCCCCCCCCCCCCCCCCCCCCCCCCCCCCCCCCCCCCCCCCCCCCCCCCCCCCCCCCCCCCCGTAGTGGCAGATGGGTAGAACTCCTGACACAAATGCACCCTGGTGTGTAAAACCCTGCCATAACCTTGGCATTTTCAATAATCTTCTCATTTATTTCACTTAACTTGTAAAGTATCTACAATTAAAATGTCAACATTAAACATGCAATACTCATATTTCACATAGATTTTAACGGTTTTCACAAAATTGCATATTTCCAACCATATGTTCTGCTACTGACAAAGACTTATAAATATTAATTTAATTTACAATTACGTGATTTAATTTATTCATCAGAAACAATGCACCATTTTTATATAAGGCTAAATATTACCAGTTGTCCAGATTATGCTACTTTTTCAACTGCAGTCCCAGGGCATAATTATTTCAATTAATTTACCAGTTTCTGTATCATCCTAACAATGTGCAATGCAAGAACATTGTATTCTTACGTTTCTCTACAGTACGCATCTACCTTCCATTTGAGTTTCTTCTTCTATCCTCATATCAATGATGAAGACTCACTCGCACATGAATATGAAATTCAAATAATTAATTTCCAGTCTAATTTGAATATGCAATAAGTCTGCCCTTACGGCACGCAGATATCCTGACAAAAGATCTTTTCCCTCTGCTTATGGAGGACATTTTGTGTTCATCTTGATTGGATTCTTGATGAGAACGTCATGTCGCTTGCATACTCCAGTGCCGAGGATGTGATGGGCATTTTTGGAGCCAATTCCAGGCTGGTGAAGTGATTAAACGCACACTCGAGTCCCCGTAACTATCTGAACAGCGAAGCGGGGATGGATCGTAATCAGCGCAGGCAGACAGGGCAGCATAATAGCCTGCTTCATTGTGGGAGACCCCGTTGTCAGTCAAGTGCTCGGATTCACAAAAACCAGAATATCAATATAACTCCATTGCCTTAAACCCCCAACGACAGGACTGATAAATAATTCAGCCAGGAACAATCTGCATGTGAAATTAGCACAGCCACTGACGAGTGTTTGCCTGCATCCGCTGTCACCAGCTTTTTTTTCCCCCCAGTAAAGGAAGGTGTACTTGCTTATTGTTCAAGCATTGCAATTCATGTGCTAATCACATGTGGTCATTCCTCCAATGTGTATTTATTTATTTGTTTACTTATTTGAATCCACATTAGCTTTTGCACAATAGCACCTACTCTACTCTTCCTGGGGTCCAGAATGCGATTTATAAAATACTGGACACTATGTATACACAGAAAATAGAAAAGAGAAGTCCAAATAATATGACTTCTGTCTTCTAGACACTAAGAAATTCACTACTGTCCTCTGCAGTGGACAAAAAAAACTTGTCACATTACCTGTGTCTAAAAGTCCAACTCCAACTAGTTGAGGAGCACATTTCATAGGCCTACTGGATGATGCTGTAGCCACGGATCCCATTTTGTCAGTAATTACATCCTGAAAAAGTAGCATCAAGATATGTACTATAATCTGAGATTTACTATAACCAAGTTATGACAGTTTTTGAATGTTCACAAAAGTTGAATGAGACAAAGGGAGTTTTTAAGCGCCCTTAATCAGGCCAGCCCTGGGGATCTTTTTTATAACGGTTTTCAGCTTAATTAAACTTTTTCTCACATTAACTTACATTTCATGGGGTGCAAGGGCTATTAAAAATGGTAAACAGCAATTCACTGATTTTATCATTAGGAACAGTTCTATTTAAATCATTACTTGTTGTGAATGGGACCATTTATTCTAATGAACCTTGACCGGCTCAATGGTTTAATCTGTTTGTGGTCTCCATGGTGCATTTAGCTGCACTGTGATTGGACGAGACAACGACAAGCGATTCGATTTTAACCCTTTAAAAGCCTAGTCACCAACGCTGGTAAAACATCAACACAAGAGGGACCAAATTCTTCCTACTTAAAGGCTGCAGTACACTGAATGGCCAGTGCAAACCTTTCTTTCCAAGGGGCCCTCATAGGGTAACTTGGGAAATAAAGATTTTTTCCTAAACCTAGTCATCAGACCTGGCCCTGAATGAGGTGTGAAAAAGCAGCGAACCGTTGGGAATGCTCTAATGGACACCTCAAAATGAAACACTGTACCAGGGAGAATGAAGACTATGTACTTACATAATCTTAGAATCTCGTAGCATAATTAGTAAATTAGCCTAGATGCGCAGATCTGTGGTCCTCTCAGAAAACATATTCCCAAGTGTCGATCCCTACCAAGTCCGCCCCCATCCTCGGCCTGATCTCCAACTCCTCTCACTTCTGTTCATTTTACTTTTAAAACAACAATTGAGGGGGCTGGTTACTACAATGGCATTCCCGAGTGTTCTCCCCAGTGCACGTTCCCTGCTTTCAGGAGCACATTTTGTGAAGAGTGCATCCGCTCGGCTCGTCGCGTGCGTTTCCTGAGCGCGTTCGCTCCGGTACCACTCGAGCTCGTCTGCATCCACGGCACATCCGCACGCATTCATCTTTTAAAACCCAGCGGTGCAATCCAAAGGTCACGCTGGAACCGGCACAGAAGCCAAACGCGACTGCGCGCGCGGCCAGCCAGCGAGCGCTCAATCAATTAGCATGTTTACAGAGGCCATTCGGAGCTGTGTATTTTTTACCGGCAGAGGAAATAAATAAATACATTAAGTCTCCCGTTCTGCTTTTTCCCCACCAAGTCCCCTCCGCAGTGGTAAAGAGGTAGACGTACTGTAACCCACTTGATAAATGTCAGATGAAATGAGGCTATCAGCTGAAAGCAATTTGCAGGTCTTCGTTCAGACCGAGGACTGATTTTCACTGCTTCATCCATCATGAGCCGCTGTTTCTGGCCAAGATACACAATGCCCTTTAATTGCTGACATATGGACCCAAAGCACAAAAAAAACAAAAAAAAAAACAAACCTGCCATTTTCCCCCCTTTTCTGTACTCTTGTTTATTTAATGACCAGGGGTATTTTTGTCCATCGGAAATAATGCTTCTGAGAGCGGGTCCAGCGTAATGTATGATTTCCCGTGTTTGTTGAAAGGACAGCCGCGGTGCCAGGATTTCGGGTCGTGATCCGGGAGCACACTGAGCCACAATCCCAAAACTGAATGGATTTGTTGAAGGTGTGTCTAGAATCACCCCAGAGACTTGAGTCTCACCGCTTACACTTTGTGTTCAAGTTACACGGGCAATGATGTTCGATTCTATGAGTTACAAATTCAATTACCAATGGCGTGAAAAACATAAACTCTCCTTGTGAGGTTTTATTTTCTCTAGACTTATATTTGTTCCTTTGCTATTATAGTATAAAAGTAATTGGATAATTTAAATTTAACACACTAGTTGTGGTCACGCCACAGACAAATTACAATTATGTTTATTAACTGGACATCAGCAGTGATAATTGGGCATCAGACGTATGCCTTTAAAATACAGCACCACCAATACATTGGCAGAGGCTACCGCCATCTGATATGCATGGGGAATGGGACTTAAGATGGAGGGATGAAGGTGGTAATGGTGACCATACATAATGCATGTACCTTTATGGGGGTTATATTGGTATCTGAAGTATTACTCCTTAGATCTGAAGGAAAGAACGACCCGAGCTTGAATAACGGCTGTATATGAAACAAATGTTGGAAACTCGTTAATAGCTGTAATCCCACAGAGAGGTTCTAAATCCCTTCACCACAAAGTTTACATTCAGTGTGGCACTTTCTACATAAACACAGCATTTGTGGCTCTGGCTTGATTAAAAAGGAGGACCCAAAATCGCATTAAAAGTACATTTTTCCCCCAGGTTGTGAGAAAGGGGCCTACGGATTCTGCCAGAGGTTGCCTAGACTTGTTCGCGCACAAACATTGCTCAGCACCAACCTTAGTCCACACTCTACAGTTAAAGACGTCACATTGCTTTAATCTTGTTTTATTTCAAAATGTCACATTTTAATACACTGTGTCCACTCTATGGACACAAACAGCACAGCACGTATGGAAAAAGCACACATACAGCAAGAGAATCTCCTCTGCATATCACCCCAGTAGCTCCTTGGTCTTGGTGGACAGCTGTTTTTCTATGTCAGCTGTAAAACTGTCTGTCATTTGCTGAACCTAGTCAATAAAAAAAGAGGCATCTTTTTATATCCAGATTTATGAACTATAACATTTTAATATCCAGCTTTTATTGTACATTAAAATCTACACGGGATGTATAGGGAAATACATACATAGGCAACTACATAAAAAATAGCCCATGAAAAACATAAATGATATGTGCTAATTGTAAGTATATTATATGTATATAGGTAAAAATATGATACTGGAGAGATTTTTTAAAGTGATTTTCATTTGTTTACCAAAGTGTCTTGTGTTTACTTTATGGGAAAGTTTTACTTGTATGTGGTACTTCATATAGCCATGTAATACATAAACTCATGGGCCAGACTTTCTTGAACTGTTGTAAATATTCGATTTTTACCCATTAATAGGACACGAAATAGGACACGAAAATGTCGAAAATTTACAACAGTTCAAGAAAGTCTGGCCCATGAGTTTATGTTATGTATTACATGGCTATATGAAGTACCACATACAAGTAAAACTTTCCCATAAAGTAAACACAAGACACTTTGGTAAACAAATGAAAATCACTTTAAAAAATCTCTCCAGTATCATACTTTTACCTATATACTTATTTCACTTAATTTGGATAAAACCATTTAAACCATAAATCCAATGCATCCCAAGCAGCTCTCTCCCACAGAGACGTGCGTTTACCTGCTTCTCTATCAGTCGGAGAGTGTCTTCAGAGACCCTGTCCTTTTCCTTCTTCAGTTGAGTGACAGCGCTAGACCGCACCTTCCGCAGTGACTCCTTGGCCTTGTTGCTGAACTGCTTGGCCAGCTTTGCCAGGTTCTCCCTGTGCTCCCGAGTTACCCTGTGGGTCAGAGACGCCCCCGTTCTCAGGATTATGTGGAGTCAGACACCCCCGTTCTCAGGATTACATGGAGTCAGACACCCCCATTCTCAGGATTATGTGGAGTCAGACACCCCCGTTCTCAGGATTATGTGGAGTCAGACACCCCCGTTCTCAGGATTATGTGGAGTCAGACACCCCCGTTCTCAGGATTATGTGGAGTCAGACACCCCCGTTCTCAGGATTATGTGGAGTCAGACACCCCCGTTCTCAGGATTACGTGGAGTCAGACACCCCCGTTCTCAGGATTACATGGAGTCAGACACCCCCGTTCTCAGGATTATATGGAGTCAGACACCCCCGTTCTCAGGATTATATGGAGTCAGACACCCCTGTTCTCAGGATTATATGGAGTCAGACACCCCCGTTCTCAGGATTACATGGAGTCAGACACCCCCGTTCTCAGGATTACGTGGAGTCAGACACCCCCGTTCTCAGGATTATATGGCGTCAGACACCCCCGTTCTCAGGATTATATGGAGTCAGACACCCCCATTCTCAGGATTACATGGAGTCAGACACCCCTGTTCTCAGGATTATATGGAGTCAGACACCCCCGTTCTCAGGATTACATGGAGTCAGACACCCCCGTTCTCAGGATTACCTGGAGTCAGACACCCCCGTTCTCAGGATTACCTGGAGTCAGACACCCCCGTTCTCAGGATTAGGTGGAGTCAGACACCCCCGTTCTCAGGATTATATGGCGTCAGACACCCCCGTTCTCAGGATTATATGGAGTCAGACACCCCCATTCTCAGGATTACATGGAGTCAGACACCCCCATTTTTAGGATTACGTGGAGTCAGACACCCCCGTTCTCAGGATTATATGGCGTCAGACACCCCCGTTCTCAGGATTATATGGAGTCAGACACCCCCATTCTCAGGATTATATGGCGTCAGACACCCCCGTTCTCAGGATTATGAGAAGTCACATTGAGATTATAAATTAAAGAGGTCCAGAGAAACAAACAAAGCCAGAAAATAGCAGTTCGCACAGTGGAAACTAATTGGAGACCTGAGGCCAACATGGCAGCCCCGAGTTTTGTGACAGTTAATTGTCCATCCTCATGTATTTTAGTCCAAAACCAAGTCAGCCAAACTCAGGCAGCATTTGTAGATTGACAGCATGGTCAATAAAATGTGGCTGGGGAAAAACATTGCACGTGCAAATAATGCAAAATTTAAGAAAAACTAAGACTTTATTATTTCATAAACTGCAGTGTATTATATCTTAATAAAACATTAATATACCATAATAGTCCTGCTGTAAATTTTTCCTGACAAAATCGCCGATGTGGTTTTACTGGTGGACAACAGTCTGTAGAGTAAAAGTACTTCTCGCCAAATTCACAAGCCTTTTGTTTTAAAACCTTTGATCAGGACCACTTGTCTTGCACCAATGTGTACTTATTTATTTTTATGACAATGCAGTCACCATTTTCCCTCATTTTTTTAATTTGCCGTCAGCATATCAAGGTTTTAAATAACAAATCTGTATAGATCTGAACAGGTCAGCGATCTGGCGGATAGCAGACAGTGCGGGGCGATAGAGCAGCGATACACTGGTATCCTACGGGAGGAGGTTTGTACAGGAATTACTGGCAGTAGGCGAGGGTGGCGGTATAACACAGGCGTGGTATAGAGAACTATATACGCATTGGTATATATGACCATTCATTGTAGGTCCAAAAAAAAAAAAAAAAGACGTGAAACCTTTATATTTATTTGCAATAAGAAGGCAATAGACTTGCATGCTAAGCTTAGAGGTGGGTCACAACTCAGCACCTGGGCTTACATTACCTCAGAGGTGCTTCTGAAAGCAAAAATTACAGACTCCAGTTCTGAGAGTTCAGCCCCTCAAAGGCCGTAAAACAGAGTGCAATCTACATTATAGAGCTTCGCCAATAAACGGGTATGATTTTACCCGTTTTACCCAGTCAGACATTATGACTGATCTTGAGTCCCAAGTTTCCCATTAAAGCAATTGCATGCTGGCACACAGGTTATGTGGGCATTAATATAAGAGTTTAACCTTTTCAGCAACATAACATAAGCGTACATTCCATTTCCTCATAATTCAGGACTTAATAAAGTTTAGACTGCATTCAACAATTTGTTTTTGTTGGCGCAACAATTTCTCTTTAATTTGAAAAGCCAAATTCCATTTGCAAACAGTCCGCGAATAGTCCCTGTTTACTGCAAACAATAAGCGTAATTGCTCATCTCGGGCCAATCAAGCGAGCCGCTCTCTTTGGAGATGCAAATGTTCATTCCTGCGCTGATTACCGAGGCAGGCTTCTGTTCCGCTCCGCTCTACAAACACCTGCTAGAGTTGCTTCTTTAAAAAAGAAAGAAAAGCAAAAGGAACAAAGATATGTTTCGTGGGTTTGGAGCCTGCGGGTCAGAACATCAAACTATTTTGACTGGCACCAGCGAGTAGTTGCATTGAGCCTGCTGGACCTGTGACCACAGCAGATTAGGTCTGTGTGAGAACACAAAGGTTCCAGCTGGATCAGCGGGGAATACCGCTATTAACTCAATTAAAGCCCAAGCGCACCAATGCCTCTGGTCACAGATGCACTTTTAATGACATTTGAAAACTGAAGCAATTTTGAAAATATTCATGTTACAATATTGGCTTCCTTCAAATGACTACATGTCAAAATTATGTTGTACTTGTCACCGCACTTCAAAGACCTTTCTTTCTTTATAAAGGATTTTGAAGCCTGGAATTAAGCTGTCATGTTGCTGTTATGCTATGAGCTTCGATGGGTGTCACTGCTCACGGCAATTCGTTTAGTAATCCGTCATAAGCGTTCTAGCTCCGCGGCCTTTTAGAGGCTGCTCTCTATGAGCTCTGTGCTTTTTTAAAAATCGCAGCAAGATGGAGCCAATATCACATTTTAAGAGGGTTGGGTGTGCTGCGGTGTGCTTGCTACCTTTATGCGCAGCGCATGCCTTACATCCTCTGAACCCAATGAAGCGCGCGCGCGGAGCCGTAATGGCCGCCGGCGCTCTGACTCACATGGGAACGGGCACCCTGATGACCGTCCCCTCCACCTCCGGGTTGAGCCGCATGCTGCTGTCTCTCAGGGCCTGGGCGGCCGCCGCCGTGGCCTGTGGGCAGATCAAAGACAGGGGCATTAGGGGTAATGGCTGCCAGCTGAGGCGCACTTACCTGCCTGCACTACCCAACTCAGACCTCCTCCTCCCGCTCGCCCCCCTCCCCCCCAATGGTAAGAGCGCCAGGGAGAGGGTGGCTGGCCAGCCTCCTTTGATCCACAGGGGGATTTTGAGCGGGGAGAGCTCGTCTGCTCTCCCTGAAGAGGGGCAGCAGAGAGAAAGAAGGAAGAAGGAGAGAAAGAGAAAAGGCACATGTGGGGGGGGGGGGGGGGACCCTGCACCCCCTCAGGCAAATCGGAGAGACCGCAGGGCAGGGGCTGACCCCTGCTGACCTGGCCTCGCCTCCCGGCCGCTTCCTCACAGCGCGCTGCAGCACGGGCTTTACTTTATAAAGTGTAAAATATTAGCTTGTTTTCAGTTACTTTTTGCCTGACAAGTGAAATTATCTCACCCCAGTGGAAAATCTTAAAATGAGTAAAACTCTCTCACCCCATTGGCAATCTTTTTGTCTTATTTAGCAAAAATAACAGAAATAAGATTCCACAGTCTAAATATTATTAAGATTTGGTTTTTGCAGTGCACATATCACAGACTAAAGACCCCCCTGGGTTCAACTACATGCTTTGGATGAGCTTAGCGATTGTGGAAGCAGTGCTGGCGGTTGTGCTTCAGGGCATTAGCAGGGACCTCTTGAATGTCCAGCCCATTGGACCTGGTTCAGTAGACCAGGCCACATGAGGACAACATGCTGTTGAATGCACAAGGCATGAATACACAACACGTATACAGACTCAACACACAAGGGAAATTAACTGAGCCCAGCACACAGTGACTGAACCGTTTTGCACTTTGTAAGCTGTGCACCATAAAGCAGGTCCAATGAACATGCTGGAATATTTTGTACATCAACTTCCGTACCACAACCTATACTGTGATGAAGATAATACGAACACCACAGGAAATATCCCAAGCAGCAGAAGTGTGCTAATGATGCCTACACATTTCTCAATAGATCATTATTATATTTATTACACATTTACAACTGGTAAAAATAAAACTAATTTTATATTTGTGATCAGGGTGCGAAATTAACACCAGCCACATGCTGGTAAAAGGTTGATTGTGGCACCACTTTGGCCGGCAACCAACCAGGTTGTGTTATATTGTAAAAGGTAACGCGGCTGGTAAAATGTTGAAAATGGCCGGAATCCACAAGCCACTATGGCCAGTTGGTGAAAAAGTTAATTTCATACCGTGCTTGTGATTAATAATTTTTGAGCCTCTGTCAACAGCTGCACATGCTTCAAAAAGAGCCAAATATCTAAATCTCTTGTTTCTTCAGCACATTACATACCCCAGTCAGATTGTTCCCGAAATTCAATTCACAACAGCTCAGGTTACAGATGCCGCTGGGAGACTTTGCAGTTTAGTAAACACCAGACATGTTCTGGTTAATATGTTAAAAAAAGGCCTGCAGAATTAGCCTCGAGTTGATTGACTACTGAAGGTTCAAAGAGAACTGAGACTTGCACACTATAAAAACACCTCCATAATGACACTGATGCCACACATGGAAACTTTGCACTCTCAAAAACAGAGTGCCGTAATTAATGCCCGCTGTAGACTCGTCTAACAGCCATCGGCTCTTAGTGGGGGTGTACCATTTGGGTTTTTATTTGATTTTAATTAATTGCGGGAAAACAATGCCCTCTCCAAGGGACGCGTGTAATGGATTAGAATCATTATGAGCCTGTTTAGCTTTGCTGGGTTTTGGTCTGGTTCTGTGGGGATGTTAGGTAATGAGAGGTGGTGTTTCTGTCCAATGCTGTTGCCATTTGAGGGGGCATCCAAAATCTGAGAGAGCACTCTGACCTCAGTGTCCTTGCCTGCACAATGATCACACGTGATTTAGGTCACAAGTAAGGCCATCAATCTACACTCAATAACCCATAATGACAAAGTGAAAACATGTTTTTAGAAATTTTTGCAAATGTATTAAAAATCTAAAATTGAAATCTCTCATGTGCATAAGTATTCAAACCCTTTGCTTTAAGGTATTTTTAAGTATCATATTTCATATTTGGTCGCATATCCTTTGCATGCTGTTACTTCCTGAAGTCTGTGACCCATCAACATCAAAAGACTCTTGATATCTTATTTTCAGGTACTGTTACAAGCGATACTATAACCTCTCTGCATTTGAATTGACCTCTATGGGAATTAGTGTGCAAAAAGTGAAGGGGGTTGGATAATTTGAGTGCAACTGTATATAAAAAAAATATAGATATAGCCTTTAGAAAGTTAGAATTTTCAGTGCATTAATATTATTTTCTACATTTTAATTGGCAAGAACTGTTCAATAAAAAGCTCGCTGAAACGCTCTCATAAGCAACCAGCGACAGAAACATCACACACCATACTCATAGGAAGGAATGTTACATATATTTTAACTGAGGTTCACAAACTACCCTCCTCTCTGTGCTCGCAGAACATCGCCTTTAAGCCCGGCGTGGCACTGCGGGAAAGTTAAAGACCACACAGAACAAAAGATTAATATTTAAACTATGTGAAAGACCATTAGATCCTCATTTTAGACCAACTCAACCGAACTTGGTAACAGCCCACATCAATAATCGCGGAGGACGTTATCGGAGGAGGTGTACAGAGCGGTGGCGGCTGCTTGTGAAGTGCGTGCCTGAGGAGAAATCTCACTGGGGCGGCCGTCAGCTGGAGGAGCAGAGCCCGGTCACTTCCTTCCCCTGACAACACGCCACAGACTCTTGGCCTTCGTTTCAATAGCTCTTTAAGAACAAAGGGACTCCCAAATAATCAATCAAATTTGTCTGAAGCGAGGCGAAGACGCGGATTCGGGTTTCAGCGCGCGGAGAGCTGCACGTGGACCCGTCCCTCTCGCATGCAGGGCTGGGAGAGAGCGGGCGGGCGGACGGACGTTGAAAGACTCGTTTGCTCTTATTAAGATAGCTTTCGCATGAATTTTTAAAAATGATTTATAACCTCATCGTTCTCTTCTGTTTTGCACATTTCTCTTGTTCTAAACATTAGGGGTCGGGACCGGCTCGGTGCGAATCGCCAAAAATTTGTGGCGGCCGATCATCAGGTTAGCCATCTCGCGCAACGCTCCCGTGTGCCTCTCAGGCTGCAGCATGATGTAATTATATGGCATTAAGTCAAACTCATTAAGTCAGCGGCATTAAATCAAATAAAGTGTGCGAGAACCTGAGCCCGCCTGTTGCCATGGACACCTAGTTAACAGAGTGGCCACAGTCTGAGGTAACCTGTGGTCATGGAAACGTCCAATCTGGTAGAAAAGTGGACATGCTCACAGATATTATAGATGTTCGAGGGGACCCGCATAATTAAACTGTTCATAAACTGCCGGGCAACGCTGCGGTGGGTTCAGGCAGTTGAGGCATGAGGAAAACCAATGTAGGGGCCTACCTCTGGGAACCCGGTCATGTTCACCACAATAAGCTGCGGAGACTTCATTGAGATTTGGCCCAGCTGGTTGATCGGGAATCGGCCATCTTTGGTGCTGACAGTTACGTGGTCCAAGGCTCCTGGGGGAAAGAGAAGGCGGAGATTTAGGGCTTCGGGTTCAAAACGAACAGACGCGCGGACGCAACCGGACCGACTCGGGGAGCAGGAGCTCCGAATAGGCGTGGCCGGAATCGCCCCCCCCCCAGCGCTTTCGCCGCAGTTCCGCCGCAGACACAGAAACTGCTTTGTATCTCAACAAATCCTCAAGCCCATTATACGCGATGGAGCCCTTTACGGTGCTCTGGGCCGGAGGATACAGGGAACTCTGCTCCCCTCCTCCTCCCACGGCACAGAAACAGACCCACTTGCCAACATGCGTCTCTTGGCCTTTGTCTGGTTTAACTCAGGGCTTGTTCTCTCCACCCCCCACCCCCTGTCTCTGTCTAATTTCATCATTCTTCCTGTGGCCGCTGAAGGGAGGGTGCGCTATGGGGCTGAGCCGACTCCTTTGCCAACATACTTTGTACACTTTGATCTTTCCTGCCGTTTTAAAGGGGAGGGGGGGGGTAACTAATATAAAACACCACACAAAATGTCAAATATTACTTTCTTTAATAAAATTTGAAAAGTTGGTTGATTTAATATTAGCTTGTTATGCCTCTTAACAGTTCAGTGCAAGCGTTTTTTTTTTTTTTTTTTAAATCGTACTTCCTTCGCGAGTGGCGTGCATGTGAGGGCCAAACTGAGACCGGCTCACAAAACGGCAAGGAAAACCCAACCCCTGGCCAAGCAAAGCATAAACACAGTAAAGCAATTTCACTGAAGATGAATTCAAAAAGAAATGGTGCAGTGACACGGGGTGGTGGGGGTGGGGAGGAGGAGTGTTCTTTGAGGGTGCCCTGGCCAGGGATTAGGGAAGGGCCCAGCCGTACATCCACACTGCCAATGTGTGATCCAATTGTGGGGCTGCCATTACCTGAGCCCCAGTTCTATCGCACATCTGCTAGTACTTGCGCCGGGGATACTGGTACTTCCCCTGCCTCATCCAGAGGAGACCCAGCAAGGAAACGATTACCCAAATGGGCTCTTCCTGGTCAGGACACGACCCTTTCTCTCTGTCATTTCTTTTTTTTTTTCCCCCTTGAACAACTTAGCCATTTTTCTTTTAGACCCTAAATTGGAACGCGCAGTCATATTGTAGGCCCGTCCCACGGCTTCTGCGCCCTCACTGCACACTCACACAGGAGCGTGCACGCTCGCACAGGAGCATGCACACTCACACAGGAGCGTGCACGCTCGCACACGAGTTCTCAGATACTGTACGTGCTGATGTTTCTGTTCCCTGCAGTCCGGCGGCTCAGCTAGGGATTCAGCCGATTCAGGGCGACCACAGGCTCTCGAGCAGGCAGTGTTGCAGTGTTATCAGAGCACAACGGGGGGGGTGACCTACCATGAGAAACTCCGCCCCCCCCAGGTGTAACTCCACAGATGAACAGGCACAATCAGGATACAGTCTGTAGTTCATGTTTGCACTGAGAGCTAGCCCGTTAGCTGGGTAAAGGGCTACAATGCAGGAGGCTCCTTTCTGCTGAGATTTTGAGAGATGTCTTCAGCTGGGGAGGGGTGGGAGGCCTGAAGGGGGGGGGGGGGGGGCACTCACAGTTTTCAGGGGCTTCTATGTGAGTACAGAGACCATCTTAAGCAAATGGACACTGAAGCTGGTTTGGAGCTGGACAGGGGCTGATGTCAGAGATGGTTGGGGTTTGTGTCCCAGGCACCCAAAGTGAATCCTTACCCCCGGGCTGATGGATGCTCTTACAGAATAACATCCTCGCACAGTGAATGAATCTGGGCCCCAGTTCAACGTTGCAGCTGTCTGAGGGGCCTTAGGTTCACTCCGCAAATGTGCGGTTTTCTGCAGTTTCCCTAAACCTGTAACCGACAACCTGTCACAACGCGGGCCAGCGAGTTAAGGCCGGAGGCCCCGGATCAGTCTTTTCAGCGTACGGCTGACTTGTGTCAGAGTGAAAGACTGATCCTGGGTCACCGGATCAATCTGCCCTCCGCGGCGCACTGCCCTCAGCTGAGGTGTCTCTCGGCTCCTCTCTACAGTAAACACGGCAGATAATGAGACCCAGATGAGACCGTTACTGAACCGGCCCGTCTTCCGAAATCTGATGTCATTCCA
Source organism: Synaphobranchus kaupii (assembly GCA_029718625.1). Taxonomy (NCBI): domain Eukaryota; kingdom Metazoa; phylum Chordata; class Actinopteri; order Anguilliformes; family Synaphobranchidae; genus Synaphobranchus; species Synaphobranchus kaupii. Next base: position 13,010,543 of record CM056392.1, on the reverse strand, counting down.
TTCCAGCGGTCTTCCAGTTCCTTTATTGTTTCGTAAAATTTACCGTTGAGCCAAATTCTTCCGGTTCCATGAGTAATTCCGCAGCTGGACGCAGAACAGAAGAAGAAACCGGTCAGAGACGAACAAAAGGCCCGGGCGCGAGTTCAATGCGATTGAAAGTGACGTGTGAGTCAAGCAAGCATCCTGCTGCTCTTCCCCCCTCCTGGCCTGCCCGCAGCTGAGACACGTTGACCCGGAAGTGTTTAAGACAACAAAGGTCAAACCAGGCCTGCTTTTTCACGTGACTTCAGTCTTGACGGCCAGGGTGGGTGTTGAAATGCAGTACGAATATTAGGCTAACTCTGGAGCCATGACGGCCGCCTCCAGGGAGAAACGCATCACACGCTCAGCTGCAATATGTAACCGTCACCTCCCGCCAAGCACAAGATAAACTGCATTTGCTCCTTGTACCCCTCAAATTTTGAAACAGAACTAATCAAATGAATCCCAGTTATATATTCCTTAAGTGTATCATGTTTTATTAAATGAATTACACAATAAATATAATGGAAAATTGTTTAATAGCATCATGTAACTCCGTCTACCCCCATTTTGACTATTAGCCTACTATATTATAAATGAATTACAGTGATGGTGCGGAATCAGAGAAGAGTTTCCGTAGCTTCCTGTTAAAACCCAAGCCTCGTGTGGCACAGTAAGAGACGGAGCCAGATGAGCCTGGACTAGCGTACAGCGGGCAACTAGCGGTTGCCAGATGCTCGTCATGCAGACTACGATTCCCACAAGCCAGCGGGCCACCTACCAGGAGAGGTGCGGATACTCAGGCTGCGGCTGAAGTCGTCCTTGAGAGCGCTCAGCACGGCGGCCATTTCCTCCCTCACCTCCCGCAGGTTGATGATGTCCTCCACCAACGCCGCGTTGATATTCACTTTCACCTGCTGGCCCTTAGATTTCACTGGAAGAAAGAATTGTACACAATGCACAGACTAAACATATACATATAATGTAGCATAATTATTGCCTGCGAGATTGATCATTTAATTGCTCTTTGATCTGCGCTGATAAGCACAAAGTCTGTCCATGTGTGCGGGGGAAACTGCAGTGCGTGCTGTGGCTCAAACACGGCCTCATAACTACAACATCGTTGCACAATTTGGGCGCATTGCCGGAATCAAGGAACTCTTTTTCCTCCTTACAATGGTTTCCATTCGTTCGATATGGAGATAATGTGATATGCGTCATGGACTGGCTGTTCTGGGAAAGAACACGTTTCTCGATGTCAGGCAAAATGAGTGATGGAGACCTCCAGCGATTTGAAAGGGGTGCCGATGACCCAGCACACACTGCATTTTCCAGCATACTACAAATTTACATTTACATGTAATCACTTAGTGGGTGTCCTTTTCCAGATCTACTCTGGATGTTGCCAAGTTATCAGTGTAGCAGTACAAGTCATTATATAAACCTACAACACAGTAGGTGTAGGTGCAAGAGGACGATTCAGATATTAGTGCTAAAAATAGGCAATAGATTTGAAGGTATATAATATAGTATAGGATATCTAATATTTAGATATAAGTATCGTGTCCCACTCACTCACTCACTCACTCACTCACTCACTCACACGCTCACACACTCACACACTCACACACTCACACACTCACACACTCACCACTCACCACTCACCACTCACACACTCTCACACTCTCACACTCTCACACTCTCACACACACACACACACACACACACACACACACACACACACACACACACACACACACACACACACACACACACACACAAACAAACATCCTCAAGTCATCGTCTGTACGATCTAGGGTGTCGCTTCTCTGCGAGGAGTTTATTGCCTCTGAGGAGACCCAGAACAGGAAGCGGTTTAAGGCCCAACATGCCTCAGAATAGCTTAAGGTTCATGGTTTACTTTGGATGGTAAGTTTGAATCTGACATTTAGTTGAAATAATCAATTTAAATTCTAAATGTCTATAGTGATAATGGTTGGACTTAAGAATTTCCAAATAAACTATCAAGTATGTTGTTAGAAGCAGAAGCAAATTTCCCTTTATTCGGGATGGCATTACCATTCAGTATATTCATATTCATGTTTGGTTTATTTAAAAAGATACTAAAACCATGAATATTTTAATCGTAGTTTCATGATGCTCAGCCCGGCCTTTAACAACATATGATAACTTTAATAAGAAATCATCCGCCTTTAGATAAACCTCTCGGGTTAGAACCTGTTAGATAAACCCGAAAATAGTGATAAATTTTGCCTAATTACTGAATAAATGCAGTTTAAATGGGTGAATTTTCAGTGCAGAGCCAGTCAAAGAGAGTGACTCAGCTGTCCTGATCGCTGTGGGAAGCTCATTCCACCACTGAAGGGCCAGAGTATAGGAGGTACCATTTCAGGAAGGGGGGGGGGGGCAAGGTGACCAAAGGTTGGGTAACAGAGTGGTTGGGGAATAGAGTAGGTGCGCACGCAAGCACGCACACACATAGAAGTGCACACGTACGAACGCTAAATAGAAGAATCTGATCTCTTGAGTCCTCTTTAAAACAGCCACAGAAATGAAAGGGACAGACCTGCATGCAGGTATATGACTTCAGCCATTAGTAATGAAAGCTCAGCAGAAACCCCAGAATAAAAGCCTGTTTAAAAAGAGAAAAGAGCCAACCTAGACCCCAGGACTTTAAAACAAGCAGCTGCACAGAGTGCCGTTATAGGAAAAGATCACACACAAGGCCCTCAGCCTCCCCTATATATGGCCCCTGAGGACGAGCTACGTTTGGCTGCCAAGCATTGGCGCTCCGCTCACCTTTACTCTTCTTGGTGGCATACAGACGGGCGAGGGAGGGTGGGGGGACCGTCTTCTGCCCGGGGGCGAGCTTCGTAATGGGCCCCAGCCGGGACCACGTGACGGGCGCCGCCGATCGACGCAGCAGGGCCCGTAGGAGGCCGATCTGACTCAGAGCCATCTCCGCGACACCCCGTACAGAACGGCCTGAGGCGGGAGAAAAGGGCGTTACCACGTCGACACTAAGGCGCGCGGCACATCTCCGGGACCGCGGTCCCGAAAGCCGGCGACACGGCTCAAACTTTAAACAGTTTTCCCGAGGGGAGAGGAACATCGTTTTCAGGGCGTATCACCCGTTTCCACATCAGACGCTCCCATAAACAGGATCTGTACCTGGAAACGGCATCAGGAGGAACACCCGTACTGTGAGATCTAAAGCGTACCGGCTCACCCGTACTGTGAGATCTAAAGCGTACCGGCTCACCCGTACTGTGAGATCTAAAGCGTACCGGCTCACCCGTACTGTGAGATCTAAAGCGTACCGGCTCACCCATACTGTGAGATCTAAAGCGTACCGGCTCACCCGTACTGTGAGATCTAAAGCGTACCGGCTCGCGCACAGTCTCTCCGTGGGAGAGAATATGACCCGTGTATGTAAACTCGCCAGAACTCAAGAGGACATTAAGTCCAGGCCACGCTCTCTTAGCGGATCACTCACCACAGAAACCCCAGCTGCTTCCCACTCAGCGTGACAAGCAGCAGGAACATGGGGATGAAGGGAGTCCATTTATTATCCCCTGTATGTAGCAAGCGAGCACTTGCACTATTCCCCTTAACTTATCACTGGCAGGCAATGTGGCCCATTGAAAAGGCCCTCCAATTCTCACTTGTGACACAAGTCATCAGCTCCATCACAACTTTTCTTTTTTGGACATAGGCTATGAACGAATGTGATCCCTTTACCCCTTCGGGGGCACATATTTGAGTGAATTTCGTCAAAAAGCTTTTGAGTGGCCGACTTTTTCTCACAAATGGCCGGGGGAACTTAAAATCCCTGGATGAAACCCTCATTTCCGCGGTTTTGCTGACGGGATTCAGGAGCACGCTCATCCGACCATTTCAGGAAGTAAACCGGAAGTAAAAACTACAACGCGCTACGAGACATGGAGCGTATGTGCATGTCTATGGTACAAGAGCGGGACATATTACGAACTACTTCCTCACTAGTTTGGACAGAGTTTTGCAGGACTTCTTTCACACACTGCTTGCAAAGTGAGGGGAGAGAGCGCATGGTAAACAGGGGTCTGAGTGGACAGGGGAGAGGGGGCGGGGAACAGGGATCATATTCGGCCATGGCCATGTTTTTCACTTGACGACGCACTCATCTATGAGCGAGCGGGACTATTTTCCGCACTACAGCCCACAAAGTAGCACAGAGCTAGCGTCACCCGGCAGAACTCAAAGGGAACTTCTCTTCTCTGTTCTGTACACTTCAGACAATGAAAGAAGAGCACAGTAAATAACCCAGTCCTATGTTATACCCATTCACTCTATGAGGGAACAGAGAGCATTAAAAGCCAGTCTTTCTTTCTTCTATGTAACAACGCTTGATGAAACCCACAATCAACGGGTGTAAAGGAGGGGTGTTTGTCTATATACTGGGCATAAACAACGCAAAACCAAGCAAGCTGCTAGTACACACACACACACACACACTTGCAACTGCCTGTCGCTGTACAAGCAGAATTCCCACCAAAAAAAAAAGAAGATTCCGCTGGTACCGACAATATGTTTCTATTGAGGAAAAACAACTACATTAGTGTGATAAGATTAAAATAATGCAAGTTGATAAGATAAGCATTTGCATTAAAGTAACTCATTTCATTGAGCCAGGAGAGGGCACTAAGTCTATCCTGCACGTCTCAGCACTACAAACAGATTCATTAAAACTCACTGTAAGACTATGTCAAATGCATGTTTTTTAAAAATATATTATTCAGTGAAAGAAAGAATTTCGTAGCATCAAAGCAGTTATTTTTTCCGTGCATATCAAAGACTTGTGAACCATACTTTTCATTGTCGATGGGTCTGAAAAAAGTCAACGATGTGTCTGACGGCAGAAGACGTCCTCTATTGTGGATGGAAATTTCATGCTACCGAGACGTGTTAAGAGCAGCGAAACGCTGACGCCAGGCAGGTGGACACAGCAGCGCCGCCCTCACTCAGAGCCTCCGCCTTACATCTGGGTGTGCGGTTACAGCCTAGTCAAAACACTGCCTCGCTCCGTATCAACCGAGCCGGCATGCGTGGACGGGACCAGGTCGCCGTGGTTACAGTCTGCCGGTCTCTACTGTATCAGCAATGCATAAACAGCACAGGCTAACTGTGAGCGCCGTACCAGCATCTTTCCGATTACACTGCGCTTACCGATGTTTGGAACAGGTCCGCTGACAGACAGGGCCGGTTGTTCATAAATGTATTCACGTATTGTATTTTTTATTAATGAAACTTTGTGGCCGTGTCATCAAGGGGAGACGTTACCGTCAGCAGGCCGTCTGAGAGCAGGCGCGTAGACAGAGGGAGATGGTGGACGTCTTTGGAGCGGAGGTGAAGCAGAAAACCTTTACGCAGGTGTTGGGCGCAATACTGTACGCCCCTCTGTCTGGTTCCAGATTTAAAGAGCGGGGGCCAGCTGGCCCGCTCGCGTGAGCGATCCTATCTCACTAAAAGCGCACTCTTCAAAGATAAGCTGTTCAAATATTTACAGTAAAAATGGATGCCTACTTATCACAGCTCTCCATCTCCATTGTTCAGCTATGGATACAGTTTGTTGGCTTTCTGTGGGCTTTGCGTCCAGTTTAAGCAGTAGGCTAGTTCAGGGGAGTGTTGATGCACCCCATACTCTGGAATCGAATCTGACTGCGCCTCGGCTGATACCGGTCAGGCGTCCTGTGGGGCGAAGCACAATTTCCCAGCGTCGGCCAGAGAGGGAGGTGTTCGACCAGCAGGGCGTTCTCTGCCTCGTTAAGCACAGGATTACCAAATCCACTGGTCAACTGGGTGTCCGCTGTCCTTAGAAAAACGGCCGTGTAGCTCAGCGAATGAGCTGCGGAGTGAAAGGAAGCGTTGACAGGCCCAAGGCGTTCGGAGATCTGTCCTCTCTAGAATTGAGGATGTTGCGGTCATGGGACAGGCTTACAACGTGCGAACAGATGTAAAGACGTTCAAAGAATAAGACGTTACAATAAACATTCAAAATGCTTTCGAAGTGTACAATACATTTTTACTCATTTCTTTCGTGAAGTAGGGGAGTTCCTACATTCCATGACTCACACAATTAGGCCTACCTGCTTTTGGTTAACCAAAAGGCCTACATTTTTAATCCGATATTTGTAGCATTTGGCAAGCCAAGAAACTTACAATTACACTCTGTCTGAACATAACAACTGAACATAACAAAATGTAGGCAAAAACTGACAGCACTACCAATTCACCTCTAAAACTCAGTCACTAGTTACACCAATAAATTAAATTATAGTAATTCATATGTAATTAATTATAGTAATTGTATAATAAAACGGTTTAGCAGTTTAGTTATATCTACAGTTCAAAATGGGAAAGTGTGTCAGATCAAAAAAATTGTAGCCATTTCGCTGGACCAGAAAATGCAGTGTGCCTCTTTACAAGGGACCAGCCTTTCTTGCTAAAACAGCCACTTTCTATTTGAACCGTGTTAAAGTAGTTGCTTTTTGATGCACTTTGAAAGAACTGCAAAATCTTAATAGCACATACAGTACATAACTATATTTGAAGAGAACTGTGCTGTGTGAATGTGCTAATTAACCCCTATATGAATAGAATTACTACAGCACATTTGTCAAGCGTGTGTTCATGTGCCAGATGTCAAACCAAACATGATGTATTAGTATCAGAATATAGTCAAAAAAGCACAGCAGTTTCAGTGAATCTCACAAGAGATCCTACGATGACTACAACGTGTGTCTGGATAATGTCACTGTGCTGCACCGTTCTTGCCATTTCAACACACTTACTTAGCATTACACGTCATAATATGCGGTTATCAAAAGGACCTACAGACTGTGTGTCCAGTGATACAGTACGGAATTCCCATGGAGCAATGGGGAAATTGTCTACAAAGTCTCCATGGTATTACTGTGTTAATACTTGTCTGTCTAGAGTTAGCAGTGGGAGTAGCAGTGATGGGATGGGCTTACATTAAGGACTGGGTTAACTAAACTGGACAGTTCATTTGTTTATCATTGTGAATGTCAGATTGTATCTTACTTTGCAGACGGCAGATATACACCCCATATATCATGTATCAGATATTCACTCCATGATAACAAAACTACAATAAACCGACCAAATCATGTCCGTAGCACCGAGTATTGGAAAAGTATTTTTGGTACTTTTTGGCAAAAAATTTCTAAGGTTTTTAGCCCCACCAGGGGGACACTTTCTTGTTTTTATTCTTGTATCAGATTTTTCATGATTTAAATCATAATTTTCTTCATTTTATGCTGTATTTTATACAGCTGTTTGAGTTGACAACATTAAACACTGAAGCATTTCAGAAGTTTTGGCTTTTTTTGTTAAATGAGAATTTTTTTGTTGGGATATTGTTGAAAAATGTGTTTACACTCAGCAAAGAAAGGTATTGAAAAAAGTATCGATTTGGCATCGGTATCGAACACCAGGTATGCATCTGAAGAAAATAGACAAAAATAATAATTCTTCTTACCTCCATGTCTACATAAGAACAACAAATGTATAATGTCTGGACTAACATGTTGCATGGCCTATATGCTGCCTATATCATTAAAGGTCCAATTACACCACGGTGAATCCAGCAAAGGACAACCTTGGTATATACAAGCAAAAAAGTTTACATCATCTGTGACAGACAAATATTTTTATATGCATATATAATCTGCCACCTTTGGGCTCAAACAGACATCAAGTTCAGTTTCTGATCAATCTTCCAGTACTATATACAAACTAGAGTGAATTACTTAATGAAGGTCAGACAGCATATTCACCTCAAGGACCTTTATTTTCACCATGTATGTGTGTTCAGGATTTGGTAGACCACAACCCATCGCAATCTGACATATTAATGTTGGGAGTCTTACTGCCAATTGTTATGAAGCACGTCACTGACAACATCCTTAGCAAACCTACACGCTTTGTGAAACAAATGTACAGTACAGGGTTTTTAAGCGCTAGTAGCCTACAAAAATAAAACTTTTATTGAATATGAATATCATTTTTTTTTGTCAACATCAGGCTTGAACAAATTTATCTCAGAGGTCTCAATTATTATTTCAAATAGAATAGAAATGTATGTGATCTTTACTCATATCTCTCTCGGAAAAAAACTACTTTGCTGATATTGCAAGTTATTCCAAATCCAAAACTGACTGAGTGCTCAGATGAAATGGAAATACACATCGGCAGGGGGGAATCTGACATAGATAGCTAGGAGCAATACTCTAATTCGAAAGCTAACGTTAGATAAAAGCAAGGAGCAAGCACATATCTTGCCAAAGTTCAGTACTCAGCCAATGCATGCACACCACACATATTTTGTCACTTTAAAAAACTAATAAAGAGCTTATTCATTTAATCAGTACATAAGAACTTAGATAAAAATGGAGACGGGCAACTGGCTACATAGCTAACAGCATAAGAACCATTTACAGCAAGCAAGGTCGATACCAAGCTTGCTTGCTAACTAGCAGTAACATGTGAAACGACGTGAATACCAGAAAGATTGTACATACCAACCTCCTACAACATTGAAGCTACGGGCAATCACAAATGCATACAAATAAACTGAATACGCGTAAATACATGTGTTAAAAGATTTACTTACAGAACTAATATAACTCACTCCACCGGATTCAAAGCATGTCTGGCTACCTCTTGAGCTAGTTATTTGTGTCTACGTCATCATAACGCGATGAAATTGCAGGTAACGTCAGTAATCGCTCAGGAGCACCGTCGACGATGTGTGGAGAATATCACTCTACAGCGACTTTGTTTCTATTTTGTAGTTTGTGAGCTACAAGCTACATACGTAGCTAGCTAGCAACATTTCGCGTATATTTCCCCTGAATTTCAAAGTTTTCAAAAATATTCATCTTAACTAGTGAACGGCAGACCTGTGGAGTAATTATTTATCATAAACGGGCGACTCTGCAGACGACGGTAAGTGTTAAGCTGTCTTTAAAAAAATAGTAAGCTAATGTTAGCTACTTTGCTTCAATAGACTGTGTTTAATGTTAGCTAGCCACTGTGCTAGGTAGCTAGCTTTCTGGCTAATGTTCTCGATGTTCAGTATTCCGATCTATACTGGCTCAAGAAGCATAGTGTTAATGAGCAACAGATCAATATAGCTAACTGTCTATTTAGGTTAGTAAAAAAGCAGTTTTGTGCTAGCTAGCAACAATGTGCTTGTTATGGTAGTTCGTTGTGGTGTTGCTAAGTACTAGCTAGCTGTTCGCCTTACTAATTTTGGTACTTGCTATAAGTAGGTAGACCGATTTCTACCTTACACCAAGTTAACGTTACAATGTAATTTCCACTCTATTGGATCACTGTGCCCACTACTGGTAATATGTAACGTTAGATTCCTCGCTGGCTAATTTGACCAAATAACCTGTTTGCTGCTATAGTAAGTTTCAAGGGTGGACTTTAATTAATTGTATGTAACCAAGGTTTCATTGGTTTACTCTTTTCTAATTGCATTCGTCTCCTCTATTGCCGTTAAGTTATCGACTCAACACTAAAGTAAAAAGGGCATTTTAAAAAGGCACAGTTCACTATCTAGGCAAGATAACATTTCTTAAAAAGAAAGATCTATGGTTCTTTCGACTGTGATCATTTTACTGTGTAATTGGAAACCAGTCATCATCTCAATGCAATACGCAATATGGAAATTATATTCCAACCTCCATGTTGTAATTGAGTCATGTTTGAATTTGGAGGAACGTAGGATGTGAGCCTAGTGTCATAGCTCGTCTGTTCCATATTTGTTTTTGTGGGTCTGTTAGAAATAATGATCTAGCATTATTATTACATTATCCTACATTATTATTATCTAACGTTTTCCATCTATTAACATTGTGGGATTAGGTGTTTAACGTGCTCTTGAAGGGAAGTCATCGCCTTTGTTGAAAATGGTCATTGTTCACTCCCACGTTGAATGCATTAACATTCTTTATTTATTTATTTTATTTATTTTTGTAATTGCATGAATTTTCAAAATCGAAAAACATTCTTCCTTCATAGTTTTGAATACGTAGTTTAGTTTTACCATCTTGGCTCATACCTCACCAACTTCTGGTGGTGCATGTGCTGAATTTAAAAACATGAAGGCTCTTCTCTTCTGATTCACTCCAGAAGTCCATGCAGTCAGCAGCAGAAACATTGGAGAATGCCTCCATCCTATCGGAAAGCACGTCGCAAGAGGGACATCGCCTGTGGATTGGCAACATTGACCCCAAAATCACAGAGTGAGTTACTTTTCCAGGTCGGGATTTTGCTGGAATCCCCCCCCCCCCCCCATGATTGATTTAGCTGGATTATAATCACACGTCTGAGGTGTGTGATAGAGCATGTATCCACCGAGGGCCCTGGTTGTTTCGTGCCCACCTGGGGTGTTTACTCTGTGGCTGCCATTAAACGTAAAAAGAGGCTGGGGAGAAAAAGCACCACACTCTGAGGCTTCCTAGTGGACTCCTGGAAAATGTAAGGCCTGCTTGGGCCGCTGTCTAGACAGGCGTTTCCTTCTCCTCTCCCCTGTTTTCTTTAAATAACCTGGTATAATGAAAACAACAGGAATGCCTACGGGCTGGTGATTGGTAAGATTAATTAGTTCACATGTTGAGAGTGTTTGTTGTAGCAGGCCCACTTCAGATCTCGCTGAAGGCAACGGGCAGGAGAAGTCGCGGTTCGCAAGGTCAGCGTTCTCCTACAGGCACTTTTCTGAATGAGCAGAAACCCGGGGGAGCCGAAATAAGGGGTTAATTGAGAGCGGTAGTTTGGTTCCAAAGTTAAAAAAAAAAGTTAAAAAAAATGTGTCGTAATTTCTGTGCTGTATTTCATGTAGATTTATTTGTCTGGAAGATGAATGACTGAGGCACGGTGAATTGGGAGGCGGCAGTTATTGCCGGGATGTGTATTGGGAGCGATTGATCTGCAATCTCGAAGCGTTCACAAATGGGTACAGAACAGCTCTGTGGGTCACCAGGTGGACAGTGGACACCCCCAAAAGCAACACACTCTGCGATTTGGAGTTTGTCAACCCAGAATCATCTTCGCTGATATTTTCTTCTTACTAAAACCTACAACTTTCTCTCTGCCGTACAAATGGCTTGGCCATTTCCTAATGGGCCGTACTCTGCAAGGCACTAATGAGTCCTGCTTAATGATCTCAGGCCTCTTGCCGCTTTCTTGGTCACGAGGGAAAAAGGGCATTTCGAGTATTGCACTTTTTTTGACACATTTGAGTGATTACACGGACCGAGCTCAATTTCCCTTTTGTGAACAGTGTAAGACTGGCGGAAATGCTGCAGCGTAACAGGAAGAGGCCTCACTGTCCAATCTGTAGAATTAATCAGCTGGCAGAAGACAATTTTCTCCTTCATCACCTCTAAATTGTCCACTAGAGTGAGCCTTTTTTTTTTTTTTTTCCTCTCACGCAGGCCTCTTCATTACCTAACCCTTAGAAATCAGTCAGGATTATTTCTCGGTGTAGAGAGCTGGGTTTAGTTCTGAGTGCGGGTGTTCTGTGCCTGTGAGGAGCTGGTCACACTCCCTCCTCTTGTGAACGCCTACTTGCCGTTGATTCACATTTCATGCGGAGAAAATACCCCCTACCACTGTGATACTAGGTAGGCGCAATGCTGCTTTGAGTTCTTTATGTGGGTAACATTTTTTCTTTTCACTTCTAAGTGCTGCTACCTACCATCTGTTGCCCTTTCTTGTGAGATGAAAACATAGCCCCCTTTACAGTAATCAGTTACACTGCAAAAACCAAAAAATAAGTCAATCTTTACAAGCCTTTTAGTCTCATATTTAGACTTAAAATCTTATTTCTATTACTTTTTTGCTAAATAAGACAAAAATTTTGCCAATGAGGTGAGAGTTTTACTCATTTCAAGATTTGCCAATGGGGTAAGATCATTTCACTTGTCACGCAAAACTTGACAAGTCATTTAAAACAAGCAAATATTTTCTACTTGAGAGAGAAAAAAAAAAAAAAAGATTTTTAGTTTTATTACAAGACTAAAACACTTGTCAAGAGAGACATTTATTGCAGTGTAAAATTATGCTTCTCTTTCCTGTAGACAGCGAGATGATGCATTGCGCAAAATGTCTGACAGTGACTGCCGGAAGTAGGGGCACAGGAAGTGGAATGCCGTTGAAGCTCTCCCATAAATTGTGTCCATAGATGCACAAGCACCCCTTGTTTGCATGTGTGCGTAGTCTGCAGGTGTTTTGACCAGCAGTGCAACATGTGCTTAAGTGCTTGTACTTGTGCATCGCGAGTGTGACGGAGACGAGTGTTGAAATGGGAACATTTAAAACAACAACAACCCACCGCCATCCTGGCAGGTTTTCCGCAGGCTGTAGAGCCAGGCACAGTGCCCCACCCATCGCGTTTACGCAGAGCGGGCTGTAGGCGCAATAGAGGTGGTGACACGCTGACCCATCGGAACTCCATCGGGGCCCATTTTGTGGCGGTGATGGTTTTAGCATGTGCCGCGGGTTGTTTGTATTGCGGCAGGGCCTCGACGGCGCATTGTCCAGTTGGCCGGTTGGCGAGCGGGAAAGGGGGGGTGGGGGGGGTGCCCAGCGGAAGGCCAGAGGAACAGGAAAGAGGAAAGTGCTGGGGAATTCTGGGAAGCTGGGAAATGTCAGGGCATCGTGCCGCTGGCCTTGTTTGTGAGCCTGCTTCAGTGCGCAGGAGCCACTTACATCTTTATGTTACCTTAAACCAGCTTGACGCCTCCTATTGATCTCACCCTCACCTTTGTCCTCAGTACTGCTAAAAGCTCCCAGCGTTTCTTAAGATAGGACTAGTGAGGAGGATGAGTGAATAATGTAACCGTGTTTGCCTCATATGATGAACTTCAATGGTTCAAAGATTAAATTGTGATATGTATAAAAAAAATTTTGGGGAAAAAAAACAAAAAAAAAAAAAACTCTGGGTGGGTTAAATTGCAAAAGCTCTCAAGGCAATGATTCACTCCAAGGAATCAAATGCTCACAATGCCAATCCCAACTGCGGAAAAGAGTCTCGTGGTGTGGTGCATAATTGGCCGTAACAGTCCCGCGACTCTCCAGCTCATTGTGCTGCTCAATGCTCAATCAGGTTCAGCCTGCGTTCAGAACAAAGAAGTGGTGGCTGGGCTGTACATTATGCAAAAGGGACCGTTTACTGCTCTGCAGCCTCTAAAAATCAGTGTCCAGCAGTGAGACGGGAACGCCGTTATAACTGAGCATTGAAATCAAGGAATAGGTTTAAAAAAAAAAAGTAGTTCATAATATCAAAGTAGTCTTTTATGTTTTTTTTTTTGCCTTTTCTGTCGCGCTGCTCTATGTTCTGTGCGCCACCTCAGTTGTGGACGAGCCGATGATCTCAGGATCGTGCGATGGGAGGTTGAGCAGGGCCTCTCCGTCTGCACCTTGGCACGCGGCTGCCTTTGGCTCAGGACCTACACTTTCACAGAACACCCCTCGAGTCGAGAGGCCACTCCTCCGCATGCCGGACCGTTTCTTCAGCCGTCTTAATGGGCCCCTCGAGAGGCGCATTGTGGTCCCCGTTTAAAGCCAGAAGTGGATTCCGTATATCAGGCACTATCAATTCCTCAATCTGCGCCATTACAGGAAGAGCTTCCATTCTGGGCAGGGAGGGGTGGAGTCTGGGAAAGTGAGAAATGCTCCTCGGAGAAAGCCCCCTGGGATGTGAAGGGAAGACATTAATACAGCCTCCAGGACCCCCCACTTCTGCCGTTCGTACCTTTCCAGGATTAAAAATAGCCTCTGCCAAAACAATAAGGCAATCCCAGCGACCTCTCTCTCCGACACTTACACAAGCTTATTCCCAGGCAGCAGCCATTCTCACTCAGGAACAAAAACAAGTTCCCTGGGTTCTTGTCATTGATCGGCCCCTGCTGTCGAGTCACTCCCAAGGTCACTTAATCCAGCCATTGGTTCATGTGCTATGTTGTCGTTCAGTGGATAGTTCTGGCATAAAGGGAGCGTGGGTGTATATTATAGATCTAATTGGATTGTTTATGTTTGTTTTATATCTTAGTGCTCTAATAAATAGATCAGTAAGGTCACATTTCCAGATTAGTTTAGTCACCATTGACCTTCATATGGTTGTGTTCACTTTGTCCCTGGTAATAATTTGGTGCGTATGCTATTCGTTAATTTAAAGAAGAGCTCGACTTCTCTGTCAGATTTTACCACAGGCTAATTTGCTGTATTCTCCTGGCCACACTAGACAATAAAAAAACCAACCTGTGGTCTATGGCAAAAGCCAAACTAGTATGAGTATATACTCTTCCCCCTCGTGTGGATTGTGTGTTGTGTTCTGTGTGCTCTGTCCTCAGATAGAAGAGCCACAAAGCACTTAGGCCCGTTTTACTAAGACCTTTAGCGTGTGCAAAACCTTTTAGGACACGCAGAAATGAGCGTTGCGAACAAGTGCGCAGAGCAAGTTCTGTCAAATAACTCTTGGTCGGCCTCAGCAAACGCATGTTCTCATACTCAACCAATCACTTGCACACATCACTAATGGAGCGGCCCTTTTAAAAGCGAGACTCAGATCTCTCCCATACTCTGCTTTGGCTGCGCTGCTCTTTTTTCGCTGCTTCTTGTTCTAAAAAATATTTTGCTGCTCACCCTCCACCACCCCAGCCTCCACCTGTTGTTTGAATCTGATTCTATGTACTTGGGGGGTTTTGGTGTATATCTCCTGTTTAGTAGGGGAGATGTGTCGTGCTCCCTGTTTGATAGGTAGAAGTACATAGAGCTACATAGAGCAGTACCTAGAAGTACATAGAGCAGATCCATTCAGTGCCAAACCAAATATATATTTTCATTCATATGTTAAATACGTGACTTATCTTGACAGAACTAATAACACAACCGACCACTAGTGCAAAACAAATACCATGATTGATCATGTTATTGGTTTTGCGTGTGCTAAGAGGTTTTGCACACGCTATAGGTCTTAGTAAATCAAGCCCATGGTGTAATATGTTCCAGCATGTAGACTCTGGTTTTCTGCATGATCGCAGATATATTCTCTCATACTCTGCCATGTCTCCTCTTGGCCTCATAGCAGGGGATGTTTCTGACGTTCATTGGCAAGTCCTGTAATTTACTAACGTTCTTGCACGTTGTTGTCGACTGGTCCCTCCGGGTAGCGTGAAAGTTGTAAACCTAAAAAAGCAGCTTGTGCTGGCTCTCTTTAAAAACAATCCGTTATTAGCACTAATGTGAGCGGGGTCAGAGCTCGGCGTTGTGCAATGCTCCTCAAACGCTATGTTCCGTGGCGGGAGTATTGAGGGTTGTGTGACACCAGAATGTTCCGCGCAAGGGCCATTTCCACTCCCGAGAGCTTCTGATACTGTCGGGGAAGCGGGCGACAATGCCGCGCGTCATCCGGGATGATTCCAGAACATACGCGCTCGCATGCAGTCATAGGATACGTCTCTGGGGGGGGGGGGATACTGGAGAATTTAGAATATTTCATTGACAGTGAATGGTGGTTTCCAGGGCGACGGCGGCTGGCAGAAAGGCGGGCATGTTCCATTTCCCACGATTCCCATTGGCCATGCGGACGCTGTCGCGGTTCTAATGCAGTTCACAGTTGATGTAAATGTTTTTCTTGAATTAAGCTCTGGTGGGAATTCTGACTTCCTCTTCTTTATTTTCTCATTGTCCTCCTGCTGTATCCTCCGTATTGTGTTATTAAAAGATTTATTACTACTAAGAGGTGTAAAGACCCCTGTCATTCCAATTAGGGCTTGACACACGGCGAGGGGAGACCCGTTTCGTATTATTGAATATTCCGTTGCCCATTGTACATGAATAATATGTATTTTTTTATAGCATGCTTATTGTTTTGCACGAGTGTTTATTTAAGAAGAAAGAAGTGTGTCATCAGAAATGAAATTGAGCAACTTGTCTCCGGACTGAGAGGCGGTGCGCTTTTCTCACAGATACCACCTGGTGAAGCTTCTGGAGAAGTTCGGCAAGGTGAAGCAGTTTGACTTCCTCTTCCACAAGTCCGGGCCCCTGGAGGGCCAACCCAGGGGCTACTGTTTTGTCAACTTCCACACGAAAGAGGTAGGCTTATATTTCTGACCTTTTACAATAAAGAGCTTTTAATGCGTCACGTACACCCCCTGTCTCTTTATAATGTTGTTTGTTGTAAAATGTAGTTTTTGTCTTTTGTTGTGAATATCATGGAGGAGCAAACTGCGATGTGTAGCAAATTCCTGTGTGCAACGGACAATAAAGATCTGTCCTTTTAAAAGCTTCCAGAATAAACAAATCTGCTTCTATCCAGTATTTCTATTCAGTCTAAAGAGGCACAGTGCTTAAAGCGCCTTCATACAGAAATGAATATTTCCGCTCCATCTTTACGTCTGGCAAGTACTTAGATTAGCAGCATCAGACTCAGTTGATGCTGGCTTTTGTTCCAACAAATTCCCTGACTTAATTGGTCCAATTTTCTCCAGTGCATTTCCTAAAGCACATTGCACTGAAATGTTTTATTTATTTATTTATTTTTTAAACTGTTGGGGAAAAAGTACTATAATCTTTGGTGTGGTACGTTGAGAAAATATTCATAATAATTGGCCAGATTGAAGTAATAAAAAGTAGAGGTACAGAAACCATCCAGGAATTGAGTTGGGGAATCTCATGGGTGGGGAACTGTGGGGAATTTCAAAATCAAAACCGTTCTAATATAAATTTGAGACTGCAGTCATTCTTGTGCAGAATCACCATTGATGTGATGCTCAGGTTTTAAGATCCTGTTTTCTCTGAGCCATGACTAAGCGCTGGACAGCAAAACAAATGGAGAGAGAGATGGGGCTGCAGTTTCGAGGAGGCAAATTTTCCTTTGCCATTTTGTCATTTTAAATGTCAGTCTACAGTCATTCATATCCGATCGAACATGGAGTTCTCCATGTTCCTTAGTTAGAAATATTACGGACACAGAACCCGCGGTCTCCTTGGCAGACAGTCCCCTTCTCTGCCCAGTGGCGGTGTTCCTGCCTTCGGTTTGGGCTGAAAGAAGTGACACCTTCAGGTTATAGCATATAGCTGTGCTACGCATGTAGCTATATGGTATCTTAATTCCAGTGCCGCACCCACTGTTGCTGGCTGCCTCTTGAGAAAGCGCGTAGCCATATCAAGTCCTAGGGAAGGAGGGTGATAATCCGCAGGGAATTCTCAGCCTCGCTGCGCGCTAACGGCTCGTCTGGCACTCCGGCGCCCCCTGCAGGCCAGGACTCTGTCCTGCAGAGGCTGTGCAGCTTAGCTGGCTGAGCTATAGAGTGATAAGGGGCAGCAGCTAACGGAACGTGCCGCAGTGGACATATCTGCTAGTCTCTGGCTGCTCTCCTGAGTTGAGGCTTGTAATTGTCATTGGGCATTAAAAATTTGGATAAAAAAACAAAAAAAAAATGTTAAAACCATCGCCAATTAATTAATTTCCTCAGAACTCACTGTGTGATGATTGACTGTGTTGATGATTAGCGATGATGATGATGATGATGATGATACCGGCACTGTCCTGCAGGAGGCAGAGCGAGCGATCCAGTGCCTGAATGGGAAACTGGCCTTATCCAAGAAGCTAGTAGTTCGCTGGGCTCATGCACAGGTCAAGGTAAGTATCCCGCGGGTGTCTGTGGTATCCAGGGCGTCACTGGCTTCTCTTTCTGTCCATACTGACAGCTCTCAAACGGCCCACACACACGTACCCCTAACAGGACCCTCTCCGAACAGTCTCACTACACAGGTTGCATTTGTCGGTCTTATCGGTTCCTTGTGGACAGTATGAATTATAATTTTTTTAAATTATGTGTTGTATTGGTTATGGTGTAAGATGCCTTTATCTGCCCGGTGAGTGAGTGATAGTCTCTCCTCTCATCAGTATAGTGTGTGAGTGAGGATGTGTAACTCATCAGCATAGTGTGAGTGAGGATGTGTAAGCTCAGTACAGTGTGTGAGTGAGTGAATGTGTATGTCTCATCAATTCAGAGTGTTAGTGAGGGTGTTTAACTCATCAGTACAGTGTGAGTGAGGATGTATAAGCTCAGTACAGTGTGTGAGTGAATGTGTATATTTCTCATAAATACAGAGTGTAAGTTAGGGTGTGTAACTCATCAGTACGGTGTGTGAGTGAATGTGTATATTTCTCATAAATACAGAGTGTAAGTTAGGGTGTGTAACTCATCAGTACGGTGTGTGAGTGAACGTGTATATCTCTCATAAATACAGAGTGTTAGTGAGGGTGTGTAACTCATAAATACAGAGTGTTAGTGAGGGTGTGTAACTCATAAATACAGTGTTAGTGAGGGTGTGTAACTCATAAATACAGAGTGTTAGTGAGAGTATGTAACTCATAAATACAGAGTGTGAGTGAACGTGTGTAACTCATAAATACAGAGTGTTAGTGAGGGTGTGTAACTCATAAATACAGAGTGTTAGTGAGGGTGTGTAACTCATAAATACAGAGTGTTAGTGAGGGTGTGTAACTCATAAATACAGGGTGTTAGTGAGGGTGTGTAACTCATAAATACAGAGTGTTAGTGAGGGTGTGTAACTCATAAATACAGAGTGTTAGTGAGGGTGTGTAACTCATAAATACAGAGTGTTAGTGAGGGTGTGTAACTCATAAATACAGAGTGTTAGTGAGGGTGTGTAACTCATAAATACAGGGTGTTAGTGAGGGTGTGCAGCTCGTCAGTAAGTGAGAAATGTCAGGACAGTAGCACATGACTCTAAGAATAGGGCGCTGCCGTGCAGAGTGAGGAAATCCTGTATGGGCTAGCATAACGCCACCACTGTGGGGAACGGGGCACCAGACTCGGGTCAAGGTTAACAGTGCACACTTGTTGACAAAAACAGGCAGCAGCCGATCCTGGTTTCAGCCCCCGATGGTAAAAACCATGTCTGAGTGGGAAATAACATCTGCATGCCTGCATCTGTCTGAAGGGCTTCCTTACTCTTGTAGTTCTGAGAGTATTATCTACCTACATCCGAATCCCGGGCTTTGAGGGTTCCCGCTGTTGGCTCACTATGTCTGTTCGTCTGTCTGTCTTGCTCGACGGGGCGTAGCAATAGCATCATTTTCCACCAGAGCTTGAGGTTTAATCAAAGAGGCGATGGTCTGAAATCTCGCCATTGGTTGTCTTTAAGAAATCATTTTTCCATTAAGATCCTATCCAAAGCCCAACCTCCGTGGTTAAGGTTTTCCGTGCCAGTGTTTCCTGTTGTGTGACGCTCTTCTGCTTTCTCTGCATCGCCAGGTCAATCATCTTACAGTTTTTCCTCTGGGAGTGAAGTAGCTCATTTGCGTAGTCAATCTCCAAACGTCACTGGCAATTCCCCGGCATTCCTGAGTGTGATCTTCCAGCTGACTCTGACCTGTGTGATCTCATCTTTACTGATAAACAAGGCTAAAGCGAAGAGTAATGTTACACAGAATCATATGTTTTAATATTTCAGGCAGCTGAACCCACAAACATGCTTTCCCAATTAATTCTGTTGCTGGCAAAGGGAAGTGAGGGCCTCGGTGTGTTTAAGAGCGTCGTTGTTTTGGAATGTTTTCATAATCCTGTGTGTGTGTGTGTGTGTGTGTGTGTGTGTGTGTGTGTGTGTGTGTGTGTGTGTGTGTGTGTGTGTGTGTGTGTGTGTGTGTGTGTGTGTGTGTGTGTGTGTGTGTGTGAGAGAGCGTGTGAGAGAGCGTGTGAGTGTGCATGCATGAGAGTGTGTGAGTGTGTGTGAGAGCGTGTGAGTGTGCATGCATGAGAGTGTGTGAGTGTAGGAGCGTGTGTGTGAGTGTGAGTGTGAGTGAGTATGAGTGTAGGAGCGTGTGTGTGAGTGTGTGTGAGTGTGAGTGAGTATGAGTGTAGGAGCGTGTGTGTGTGTGTGAGTGTGAGTGTGAGTGTGTGTGAGTGTGTGTGAGTGTGAGTGTGAGTGAGTATGAGTGTAGGAGCGTGTGTGTGAGTGTGTGTGAGTGTGAGTGAGTGTGCATGCGTGAGTGTGAGTGTGAGTGTGCGTGTAGGAGCGAGTGTGTGGGAGCGAGCGAGCGCGAGCCTGGAGCAGTTTGCACACTGCTGCTGAAAAGCCAGAATGAGCGTGTGCCAGAAACAACAGTTCCCAGGAAACTTGACAGAAGAGGAGGCATGAGAGGCGGGGTTAGAAAGGTCTTGTCCTGGACGGGAGCTCACCCTTTACAATGTTGAACTTCTAGCCAGTTCATTTCAATTGTGACACATTTCATTCCGATTTCCCTGGAAAAGCATCCACATGTAATATTTCAGCAAAATGCCTGTTATGTGGTCAGCCAGTAAAACTATACATCAGAAAAGAAAAAGAGCCGTGCTCATTGCAATATCAGGGAATAAATATTTATATTGTTTTACAGGATAAAAATATATTTTTTTGTGTGTGGAAGTTAATTACGGAGGTGTGGGTGAATAATGTAGGTCGTATGCAGGTTTAGACATTGGCGAATACTTCTCTTGTGCCATCCTCGTGTTTCCTGCCATCGGCGACTATAACTGCACTGAGAGCAGATAGAAAGGCCTTACTGAGGAAAAACAGCAGTGCGGGAATGTTGTGCTTCTCCCATATGCCTGAAACTGGGAGGAGAATTGGCCGGATGCTGCAGAAGTGGTCTCTTTTCCAACAAACTGACCGTAAGATGAATGGCCAAAGCCCAACATCTGTGGCCCGTGCTGCTGATCTGGTTTTGAGCAATGGGTTTACGATAACACTCCCCGTAAACACTCTCCACGCCTCAGCCCCTTTGTCCCCTTCCTTAACACAACTCTAACTTTTGTCTTTGTCTTCCTTGTGCATTTTTGAAAATTTTCTTTTTAAATTGTTTCCCTTTAGAAGTTTGACCACCTGAGAGGTGACAAAGCCATGCCAGCCAGCCTCGAACCCTCGTCCAGCGCCGAAGAGATGCCCACTTCCCTTAGGTCTGTAATGCGTGCTGTCGAATGGCCAGGGGCCCCATTTCCCAAACGCACCTTGGCGTTAACGTCATCTCATAGTGTTTTGTGTTTGTGCTTTATTCGTTTCATGCTTAAATTTAACTGACGTTACATAAAAAGATAATAAAAATAGAGGGAGAAAGACAAAAAAAAATGACGACAAACAAACAATCAAAGCAATATAAAAACAAAATGGCCTAAGATGATCTTTACTCTGAGATCCTTTTGTGAAACGGGGCCCAGCTCTTTATAGAGAGCAAAAGAGTTTTAGCGCAATAAGAATAAGTCTGTGTTCACAACACTGAAGGGCAAGCCCTGTTCCTTCATAAGCAATATCATGTAGTGTTTTTATTTCCTGTGCAAAACCTGAGAGCGGTCCCGGTCTTAGTGAGGGTGAAGCGGGCAACAGGCCCGTGTTGAGAGCAGCGTTGTCCGGCTCCTAACGTTAACTCGAGTGGCTTTTTTATTTTTCCCTTTGCCTTTTCATGCCGGCGTGCAGCGTGAACGCAAAGATCCGCGCCATCGAGGCCAAGCTGCAGATGATGGACGAGAATCCCCGACGAGGAGTACTCCGGACCGTCGGCGTACCTCTACAACAAGCCCCCGGAGAAGAAGCGCCCGGCCCCCTACAACAAGTTCGGCCGCAGGTTCAGGCGATGACAAACGGCCGCGCGCGCGACGCTCACATTCCGCCCGCGGTCACACTGAAGGACTTTGTCTTCCGGAAAGGCCTTCCCGTGCCCAGAACTACAGTACCCACAGTGCTCTGTACTGAAACTGTTCTCTGTGCTGTTATCAGATTGTAATATATGAAGTTGGCGAGAGAGGAGTCGGGCCACACTCCCTCCGATTGGCTGGCTCTACATTTTGAGCGCCAGTCAGCCGTCAGGCCACACGTTTGGCTCTGACGCCAGTAGAATAACGATGCTCACTTTTAATCGGTGAGATTTTTGGCTTTTATTTGTTACGTGTATCCTTTGTAGAACAATTTTTATTTTTTAGGATGGGTTTTTGTATTCCAGTTTTGTACCACTTTAGCCAGAACGTTTTAATAAGTATATCTTGCTATTCTTGGATATCTTTTGCATTGCCCTCACAATACTGTTGTTTTGGCCTGATCGTTCACATTGTTGAGCGTTTGCGCATACTGCTTTTGTCTGATGGCACCATAACTCGAGATGATCCGGAGTGTGTGATATATTTTATCTGCTGTTTGTCCTGGACTGATCTGCTCACACTGTGAAGATGCCGACAATGCAGGGGACATGCGTGTCCCGTGTTGCTCTGCAGTGAAACGGAAGACGTTCTCATCCACGGTGTTGAATAATCCACTGGAAAAGAAGGAAATCAGGGTGACTCTTGATGCGTTCTTAGTGACCCAGAGTTTCAAAATATCTTCATTTCCTCCCAGAGTCTCAGTCC
Organism: Synaphobranchus kaupii; assembly: GCA_029718625.1. Taxonomy (NCBI): domain Eukaryota; kingdom Metazoa; phylum Chordata; class Actinopteri; order Anguilliformes; family Synaphobranchidae; genus Synaphobranchus; species Synaphobranchus kaupii. The sequence goes on along the minus strand of CM056392.1, from coordinate 12,988,020 downwards.
CAAATGGATAAACATCATCCTCATGTTAACCAGTGTGATTAAATGTGCGTTATTAAAGGAAAGATTCTGTTCCGTTTGCCCAATGTACATTTCACATGTTTGATACACTTATGTTTATTTTCCTTTCGGTAAAAGATGGCGTCCATTAGTGTGGCGCCCCCCCCCCCCCCCCCCCCCGTCCACTGGCACGTGGTCACGTTATAAGGAAACCCTGAAGCCGTGACGCTCGTCGCTTTTGTTCTGCGGTGGAAACGTGAAGGCTGAACACACCTGTAATTACAAACGCATGTGGTTATCCTGGATATCGGTGGTCAACGAAAAGGCCGGTCAGAGCAATCATCGTTCAATCCAAATGTGATTGCAGAGATCTAATTCAACAGAGAAAGCTCTCCGTTATAATTTTGCCTTTTGAGTTATTTGGTAATTGAATTGAATAGGAGCAAATACATCAATCACTGAATGTGTGTTGATTTCCTTTCCTTGTGTGTGTTTGACAGCCTCGTTCACTGTTTCAAGGCTGTGGTGTGAAGTAATTATATCATATTGTTCTGTGAGGGCTGTAATGACCATGTATATTATACGGTGTTCTGGATAGTTTTGCGGTTATTCAATAAATCACGTTGATTGGAGAGGGTAACAGAATTCAATATATGACCCACAATGTCCGTGTCTAAGCTCTCATAATGACATGCTCAGCCATGCACTCATACCTGGCATTTGCTGCCCGTTGATGTAATTGTTGGGTTCATACACAAGGTAGTTTCACATGCGTAGGGGTTCAGTGGCTCTTTGAGAGTCAGTTACACTTCTGCGAAGTTTCACGTTTTTAAAACCTAAGTGAGCTTACGCACACAAGCTTTTACACTGAAATATTCACTGAAATACCATACTGATGTCAAAGCGTAATGAAAATAAATGGCACCCTGAAAAATAAAAGTCATCTTAATGTTTTAGTTCTGTGAACATTGTTGTATGTCATATTTGGTTTGTGTTTAGTTCCGTCACTGTCCTCTTTATTGAGCTGGTTACAAAATAGCAAGGGATCTGGAAGAATACATTAGGCGTGCATGAACATTTTCATTTGAAAATGTAAAAAAAACATACCCCGTAACAGATTTTTGGCTTTTTGCAAATGGATTCTTTAATACTGCTTTATTCGATTTCTATATTGAGAGATGGGAATGTGAGGAACGGCCGTCAGAATTATCCGGGCTTCGTTTTTGCTCCACAGCAACTGGACAGCGAGCCAACATGCAATGTTCTGAAGCGTTCCCTTTTCTGAGATCCGTGTAATCTATGTCAACATTATAATGGTGTTTTGGAGCCCAAAATTGCCCTCATTTTCATATGCATGACTCTGTGCCCAACATTAATGAGATGGTGGATTTCTATCCGAAAGAAAAGAAGTAAAGTCTAGACTTTTTTTTTTTTACATCATGAATTTAAATGTTTATTTTTTGTCAGTCTCGTATAACTTTGTTGAATTGCCTATTTCACAAAAATCCTTGTAACTCCACTGCCCAATGGCCCCTGTAACCCTTCCCTCCCCACATTGACATCTTAGAGAATTAAACAATTTCGTTTCGCTGTCAGTTGATGCGGTAACCTCTGTCCGACACATCCCTGCGGGTTAGTCATTTTCCCTATTTTCATTCCTCTGCTGTACTGAAGATACGCAATCCTCCTGTTTACAGCTTACACTACGCTATTCTTCTAATAGTCTGCTTTTAATCTGCATTTTAATAGGGGTCTTTTTGCAAGCAGGTCGTTCAGTTAACCTCTTGCATAATCTAAAGCATAGAACTGATTATGCATGTTGAGTTGTTGACTGATGTATTTGGCAACGGATAAGATACAAATTGTCTCTGGGCAAGAATTTATGATTATTTAATCTTTCTATATTCACAAGCTGTTGATCACATAATTGTTCTTATGTACAGTTGGTTTGTTCCCTCATGTGTGAAGATTAGAAGTTATTCCCCAATTCAGAATATCAGTAGATCAGAATCAATTCCTAATTCAGAATGTCCGTCGATCGGAATTGATTCCTATGTTAGACTATCAACATAACAAAATCAATTCCCAATTAAGAATGTCAGTAGATCAGAATCAATTCCTCCATTAGACTATCAGCATATCAATATCAATTCCCATGTAACCTTGGATAAAGAACATGTACTGTTGTATTGTATTCGAAACAGTAGCAGTAGAGTTGATGGAGTTGTCTGCTGTGTGTTGCTTCTGCAGTGATGTACAATAGTCTTGTTTTTCATTGTAGCTGGAGAGAACATGTCTAGTCATGTCTAGAACATGCCTATGTCTAGAATGCCTACTTTCGCCCAGCTCAACTGAGACCAGGGTTTGGTAACTACTCTTGATGAAGAATATAACATAACAACATGGGAGAATACAGTGAGCACCCATAATTCATTGGACAGTGATATGTTTTTTTGTTAGTTTGGTTTCTGTACTCCAGCGCTTTGAGTTTGAAAGGATACAATGACAATGAGGTTGAAGTGCAGACTGTCAGCTTTAATTGAGGATATTTTCTTACATTTCGGATGAACCGTTTAGAAATTATACAATATTTTTTACATAGCCCCCCCCCCCCCCCCCCCCCCCCCCCCATTTTTGGACATCAAAAATATTGGACATTTTACCATAATGTAGAATAAAGTAATCATTTTTAATATTTGGTCGCATATCATGACTTCCTGATATCTGTGACCCAACAATATAAAAAGACTTGATATCTTATTTTCTGGTACTCCTACAAGCGATACTATAACCTCTCTGCATTTTAATGGATCTCTATGGGAATTGGGGGGTGGGACTAGATTTAGCTGTAAAATACACTGGAACAGTATGGGACACATGGTTGGCTAAATGGTTCTAAGGCATCGAGGGTCTGATGTATCAAACAAGCCTTAAACCATCACTCTGCTGCCAGATATGCAGTAGATATGGATGGATAACTTGAAGGGTTTCTTCTCCTGACTTATTTTTCCATAGAGTTCAATAGGAAAATGTGTAAGGAGAAACAACAGCAACCCTTAAACCTCTTCAAAAATGATGATGTTGGAATAAAGAAGAACTAGTCTTCTTGTTTTATTTTTGTAAGAACGTTCCATTTGTTTTTGTTGGACTAGAATACAAATGATTGTACCCACAATGTAGTAATTATACTTGCCTTCTATTGAAGTACTAAATATGCTTTTGTAGTCTCTTACATCTCTTACAGTGGTAGTTTCCACTTTACATCAAAGCTAACAATTTGTGACAAGTGGAAATATGTCAAGAGATACACAAGAAATATCCATAAATATTCCAGTAAGTTTTAAATAATTTTTTTAAAGTTGTGCAAATGCACCGACTCATATTCTAACTTCTTGGATAATCTATAAGAGATCTGGGAGATAGCTTGCATAATACATACCCATGTGTTTATATAATGAATAGTCTTAATAATATAATAATCATAAATAACAATAATGTTAAACTGTAACGTATTTATGCAATTATGTGTATTGTGCCATTTAAGGGGTGGATGTGTGGAATACACTTAGATAGTTTTAAAATTGCATTTGAACAGATCTGAATAAATTGATTCATTCTTCTTGTAGAAATATCTGAAATTTCAATAATACATCCGATGGTTGGACATTATTAATATCTTATAGTGTCGATTTATTACAATTTAATAATCATTTACCAAATAATTTTAGCCAAAACTACTTATAAAAGTGTACTTCACATGATAAAGAGCTGGCAATCATGTTGTAGCAGCTGTTGGGTTTAAGGAAATCGGATAAAATTAAACAGAAACATTATTATTTGAATGGAAAGAAAAAATATATAATGTTATTATTTGTAAATATGTAGATTCATCTCATATTTCACTATGGAATTTATTTTACATTAAGATGAGCTTTTGATTTTCTTACACTGACAGCTGCTGTTTTTCGACAGAGGCCTTCATTATTATCAATATGAGAAGCCCCTTCTCATTGCAAATACAGTATTGGACCTATTGTGACATACATTTGGAACCTGTGTCATGTTTGGAGCTAATTAAATCACATGTAGTTATTTCTATGCTCTAAAAGTCTGATATGTAGGCTACTCCAAACATGGACAGTATTGTCTGAAGTGCTCCAGGTAGAAACTGGAAAGATGTTAAGATGTGATTTGCTTACAGCACTCCTCGGTCAGGGCCTATTGTAACAAGTTGTTAATACAAAAAGTCTGTGAGCGCCAAGAGACTGCATGAGAAGGGACTAGGAAGAGGTTTGACCAAAGATTTGTGAATGTGCATAGAGCACTTAAGCATATTTTATCAGACCTACAGGTTTGATAAATTAAAAATATAATCTTGATCAGTAGATTTGAAAATGAAGAAACATCATTTTGCAATGTCCTGCTTGAAGTAAGGCAGAATTAATTATCATTTGTGATTATGGTATAGAGAATATTTGAATATTTGCCATATATACAATTAATTGAAATGCTCTCTTGCGACAGCTTGCGTTTGCATTGCATACACATTCAGTAACTCCTGTCCAGGAGACAGTTTGACCATCCACGGAATATATTTGCAAGAACACTTTGTGTGACCACAAAGTCCAAAAAGTGCCCTAATGCCTCCTTATTTGTTCAATTGAACGCTCCTGGGGTGTGCTGCAGTTGTGATTTTGAAGGGTATCTCTATCTAATGGAAACGAATGAGGCTGTAGTTCCTCTCCACTGCCCCCTACAGTTGCACCTACATTAATGTAGATATATGTACGTTCCATGTTTTGTGCTGACATCTCAGAAATCTTTGCATTTTAAGTGACGACTAAGGAATGGAATATGTCTTAGAACTGACAGTGAATGATAGCTGGTTGTGGTTGCTATATGAAACTTTATTTTAACAAATACCAGTTGCGATTGAAACACTACACGTGTGCACTTCACAAGAAAGAGAGCCACATTGATAAGCAACACTTGAAGTGCCCACTATCCGAAGGGCAGATGGTTGAAGTAATGGTTCAAAATGGGACACACCTCGTTTATAGTGCAGCACTCCTGACATTCTTTCAAATCATTTTAAAATCGACGCAACCGAAACAAAATTGATGATGTGGGAGAGCATAAAAAAAAACAAGGACGATAAATAATATAACAAAATATAAGACGGGAATTCCAAGAAAAAGACTATTTCAGTAAAAGTTTAGATAGCCTATGTGAGTTCTGCATTTGTGTAATGTCGTCCATTTCTGATATAAATGTAGCAAATGCAACAATGTGTGTTCATACCTGCGTTCTTTATCTTACTGAAGATATTTCTGCGATCCGGGGTGCTATCGTGAATTCCGTATTCCGAGCGTAAACACAGAATCTCTTGGGCTTGGCATTTCATTTGTGGCACCACGCGGAGCTCAATTGCAGTTAGAAATAGATTCCATAGATATTTTTCAAGCCATGGCAAAAAATGTCAAACGGGTCACATAAAGCCAGATTCACATTCATGCATTTATAATTTACAGTTATTTGTATGTGTCCTTCCAATAAAATGTATATTATAGGCAGGAATTTGGTATTTATTGAAACTAAGAGACAAGTAGTCTGTAATATTTATACTTTCATTGGAATGTTGAAATTGGCATTAATTTTTTTATTAAAGATTTGTAATTTTTAAAAACCGATAAAATGTATAACCATCTGAGCGATGTACTGTGGACACAACCACATTTGCCTTTGAACTTAAATTCCAGTCAGCATTCGCATGAATTATAACACGAATTCTGTATTAAACAACCTCGTGCCCCATTTAGGATTAAAACTCTGGAACATCCATTTGAAGGATGGAGTTTCAGGTTAAATGACACATAATGGTCTTTATATAGCCTATTCTCACAATACGTGCCTTTTTAATAGCAAAATAAATTCGGACCTCAAAGAAACACTTAGGCCTAATGAAAATAGCCTAGTGTATAGGCCTAAATCTGTTTAATAGTTTTAACATAGAGGTCATTGGTGCCCAACTGCCCATTATATTGACGGTAGTATAAGCACACCATTTCCAAAGTTCAGAAAACGTATCATTTAATTTAACTAGAGACCATATTACATTTAGAAAGAAGGACTGATTTTACTCACTGACTGATGTGATGTTCTGCTGAGTTCTGTTACTTCTTTGGCACAGAATTCGTCGCTGTCACTCCCATCAAATGCCAGTTCTCAATTTGGATTGAACTTTGCGAGATGCTGATGATGAATGGACATACGTTTAAATTAATATTAGTAACCAGTAGGCTATGTGCTTTATTGTGCAATCTGTCGGCGGAAATAAATAGCCTATACTTGATATTGTTCGTCCTGTATAAATTAGTTTGATTGAACTGATCTCAGTAATTTATGAAGTAGTGATGCTCGACATCCACACAATGAAGGTTTGTTTGCGGTAGATTATTATTATTATTATTAGTAGTAGTAGTAGTATAGTCGTAGTAGTAGAAGTATAGTATTATTGTTATCATGATTATTATTATCATTATTAATATTAATAAACCCATTCGATATATAAACACACGGGTAGGCAATGTATGGACTAGTCCTCAGCCAAGGTTTTGCGTGTGTGCGCGCGATCAGTTGAGGATATTCACTTAACCACGCGCGCACACAGATACACATTCACACGCGCGCGCGTGAAATACAAAATACATAAGATATCTTTCTTTAGCCTATATATTACTGTATGTTGTTTTTCCTAAAAAAGATCGTGCATTGTTAGTGACAATAACTAAAGAGGATGTATTAATTTATTATCTTTATTGAGGCGTTGACCTGCAAAATATAGCATCTTACAACACAGTGACTGTGTTCAGTTAGCATTGTCTTTATTGATAATAGGATAGGTAAGATTTAATTTTTATGGTCGATATTAGAACCGCATCCAAAAAACCTTATATCACAGATTAAGAGCAATTTTAGCTATTTTAAATATTTGTAATGTGTTCGATCCGTTATTTTCCCTCGCAAATGGGCTTATGTTAAATGGTATCTATTGTATAGGGTATACATTTATTACAAGGTCAATATCACATATAAACATCTTGGGTAAACGGTCTTCAATGACGTAATTTTCAGTGAGTAAATCTCAGCAGCGAAGCAGGGAGGGTTTAGATAAACAATTTGTAAGCTCATAAATCATAAATGGGTCAAGCACTTGTGACTTACCTTTTAATATGCAACAACACATATCAATACTTCGATAAAGATGACATTTTTTCGGTCTTAGAATTAACTTCTAGAGGCCTGTGTAACATGTATTTGTATCAGTAGCCTATTTGACCCTTTCTCTGGCATGGTTTCCAGAGGTATTAGGCTCTTAAACAAAATATTGTTATAAGTGAAGATTATCTGCACATAATAGCCTAATGGAATTTTAAAATTAAATGCATTACCTTAGAAGCAAATGAACAAATTAGTAGACCTAAAATAAGGTCATCCGTTGAATGTTTCATTTACATAATCATGACATGTAGGCTAGGCTAAATAATCACACGCACAAGAACGGCTTCGAAGTTTTAATTAGACTGCCTGAAATACAACAGTTGTGTAGTGGTTTAAAATATTCATGTAACAGCAATTGTACACACATTCAAGTTTCTTTCCTGTATTTATAGGTTCGTATAGTAGGCTATAAAACAAACCCTCTTATACCTATGACAGGACTTACCCTCCCCCACCCGTCGAGGGGCGCGCACTAAACTTTCACTTCAGAAGCGTAGACGTTAGGTGCCCAGCACTGACGGTCTCGCGCTCTACAGGAGATTGAGAGCAGACCTGCCAGCCCCTCAACTCCACTGACTTCCTGCAGTCAGCAATTCCATCCCAAAAGGGAAAAAAAAGTGGAAGGAAGAATTTTACAAACTGTTCTAAATAAGGCGCTCTGAACAACAACCCCCATTTGGCCGCCTGCTACCCAACCCGCTCGAGCCTCGTCGATTGCGCTTAGTCTTCCCTTGTTAAAGAAAGTGTGTCTGCAAGTTACCACTGCATATTCTGGAGACGAAAAAGGTGGTCTGCCTTCTAATCAAGCTTAAAAGATACCCAGATGCGTGAGAACATCCAAAACACAGAGGATACAACTGCCGCTCATCGTTTTGCATGAACGTTAAACTAGTGTCTCTATACAGAAACTGAAGACAATTGGGCTACTAACTTCGGTCTTTCCTGGACTGGCGCATTTTTCGAGGTCTTTTTTCATGTATTGGAAAAATGAAGTTTTGGCCCCTCTACCTGAGGGAAATAAATTTCTATCCGAAGGAAATCCAGTGAAACAGGTAATGTCGTTGCCAAACTCTTGATTTAATTATCTACAAATTGCGATACATTTGATGTTTTTTGCCTCTTTAAAGATTTTTCAAATGGTTAAATATGTAATAAATATTTGACCAATACGTGCTGTTAACTACCAGCCATGAAAATAAAAACGTAGTTCTGTCAGAGAAAACATATTTGCGTCATTTTTCTCCAGACTTCTACTTGACAATAAATAACATCAGTTTATGAAATACATATACATGCACTGTTACGTCGCTTATCTGTCCTCGTGAATACTGTCTTAATCGCCGAGAACGTGTTGCGTTTTATCTTTAAGTGATGCATTAAGAATCACTCTCGTTCGTGTGCAATGATCAGCTGCGAGCTCTGGAAATTGTGCTTTTTATGAATAGTGTGATTTGCAGTCCAGCCTCTTCAAATGGCAATTCTGCTTGGAAAAATTCGATTTTAATTACTGCCATTAAAAATCAAATTTGCAATTCTTTGGGTGGCCCGATGCCTTTTCTGATTGACAGTTGAAATTGACACTTCGGGTCCCTCTTATCCTGAGCATTTCAAGCTATTTCTAATTGCAGGTAGTTTATTTTTTTCAGTGCCCTGGATTGCATTGGATAGACGATTACTTTAAGAGGCACGGGTTAAGTGCAGGGAAAAATCAATCCAAATTGAAATCGCTTCATTAAAAAGAGCTTTTGTTGTGAGGTTTTAAATACACAGTGGAAATACTTATTTATTGTTTTGGACAGTTTATATAGGCTTCTGTGCAACGGGGAGGCTTAGTGCAACAGAACTCCGTCAGTTGACTTTGCTGGTATCAAATCTGTCTTGTAGGTAATTTCCCCAGGAACACAGACTACACCAGGAGCCTCGCTCTGTTTGGAAGCCAAACACGCACAGATAATGGTGAGTAGATATTTTAAGTGAATTATGGAAGAGGCCAATCTCCCGAAACACACCCGCTAGAAACCATAGCCTGCCAGGTGTATATGGTGTGATATATTCTAATTTAACATGCCAATTTTTCTTTTTGATTAATTTTTGCATTTATTCCTTCCTTGCTGTGATATTTCATTTTTTTTACTTATTACTAATTGTTGAGTTCAAAACACACTAAAACGATTCCTCTGTGTTTTATTGTTGTAAGTCGGTCCATATTGTTTAAAATGAAATAATAATTGAATTCAACCAGGCTAATGCTATAATTAAAGCTTCAGGACACGTCCTTATGGTTTAGGGCGCGCTTCTCAATATTTCGAGACTTTCTTTGTCAAGCAAATCCACTCTGTGTAGATTACAATAAGTAATCGGTAAATAGTCTATAGGCTAGGTTAATGCATTTTGTTTGGTTTTTTTTGCTCAGGTTTTAAGGCGCTTTAATGGCATGAAAATTCGATTTTCCCAATGTAGCCTATCGTTAAAACTAAGGACATTTGCAGCCTCGAAGCATCAAGTTTATACTGCGTGCAAACAAGTTGATATGTTGAGGAAAAACGTATCTGTATTAAATTACACCATGTTTAAATGGTTTGGTGCGTAGCTACCTTCAGTGATTCTTAATTGTTTCCATGTACATATCTTCCACAATACAGTCTCACTCCGATGGAGAATCTCACAGGTCGAATATGGAAAAGGACGATGCACGCTCTTCCCCGAGTCCTCCGTCAACTCCGTCTGTATGCTCTCCCACATCATCTTCATCCTCTGTGCCGTCCACTGGGAAGAACGTGTGCGCAAGTTGCGGTTTGGAGATCCTGGATAGATACCTTCTCAAGGTAGGAGTGAGTGCACTGCGGAAAGACTGCAGAAAACGCGTGGCTGACTCGACAGTGAATTTAAAAAAAACTGTTCTGGGAAAAAAACATCCTGTACCCAACATGAACTATAATGATATGCTACACTTGGCAATGTGAGACCATAAAATTAAATAATAATGCAATCACATATTCAATCATATTCGCATCAAATTATATCATAAAAAAACAGGCAGACATACATGCGCGCTCGCACGTAACCAAAATGCATAGCCTATACCATTGCATGTCATGAAGTCAACCATTTGTACCGCTCTTCTCTGAGAATAAATATATTTACTGTTAAGCCTACACTGTTATAGTTATGGCATTACCATAAACAACTTTGGATGCATAATTTAAATTTGGTGTAAGTCAACATTCATACAGGGATCATCCATATTTAGGTCTACACATAGGCCTATCTTCCAAAGTCTGTATTCGCAGTAAACAAACGAATCAAAACAAACACAAAAAAATAAAGAAAATAAATCAAATAGGTTTAAATATATTATTTATATTTGCCATTGGCTATATGTAAAACATCGAATAACAGTAAATACATAATTACGATTGAAGACAATTAACTGTCTTTAATTCTCACACTGGACACCACCTTCCCTGCCTCGAGTAAGGGCCTATTCCCGTTACCATGTAAACACAACAGGGTGTGTACTGGAGGATGTAGGCTAGGTCTCAAGTATTATAGGCTGCATTATTAGCCCACTAGGCTACTTGCTTCAGTTTGCTTTCCTTTACGGAAAAGCTTTTCCTTACGGGTTCCATCAGGGACTGAATGCGACATATTTGAGTGCGTCGTCTGAATGTTGCATGGCATATTCAAAAAATACATTTTAACAGTAGGCTACATATTATGACGACACTTATGCGTGGACTTTCAGGTTATTATGGTGTTAGGTATTGGGGCTCGGTCTTAACTTTCTTGGAAGATGAAAAACACATTGACACCACAGAAAATATTACAGAAGTACCATTCGTCTGCTGTTCAGTTTTTATTTTGAAGCTGCTTTAGCTGTAGCCTAAGGATAATACTCTTAGGGTCGGAAGTATAGCACAATGTTTTGGGAACTGGCGTTTCCCCCGATGAGGCACAGCCACTGTAGTCACTGAGGAAAGTACCTTCAGCAATCCAACTGTATAAATTGATAGTACTTTATTTTAACACTTTAAGGTGTGCAATTGCATCCGGATAAGAGAGTCTGCTAAATGCCGTAAATAGGCTCTACAAATGGTAGCCTGCTATAATCTTTTTCAAAATTATAACTTGACTCAGCAACGCACTGGTCTTGAAGTATATAGGCTAAAATAAAAATCACATCTATGCGGATTCGTTGTTGTGGGATGGCATGTTTGCCATTGGCTAATGAACATCAAGGAGGTTTTAAATCTAATTCGATATCCAATTGACTTAGCATCTCATAGCGTTTAGCTTTCTAGCAAAGATATTATTCCATTCCGTTGTCATCTATACACCTGTGATACAACAGCTAATTTATGAAGCCTTCTGCCAGCAGACCTCCTAATTTTTTTAAGATGAGACGTCCTCACCGTGAAAATTCGACAGTGTGACTTCCTAATATTACCCTGAATTAGGCTTACAGGGATACATTTCAAACGCTTTTAATGGATTATGCATGCAAATTCCCAAATGCACCATGCAGAATAGATGGAATTCGAAGAGATCTCATTTTAATCATATTCGAAGATCAAATTAATAAACTACAAATTAATAGACAGTTCGTCTACTCTATCGGAGAAACTGAAGTAAAATAGGTTTAAAACTAGGTCTGCTAAGCAGAGACATAACTATTTTTTCTAGTTTTGAATTCATTTTGAATTAAGAATTATTGGGCTCATCTTTTCTTTATGTAAACAACACATGGTCAAAATAAACGTCGAATCCTGCATGCTGACATGACTGTGTGCAGCATTATTGTAGACCATATCAGACATAGGCCAATTTATGTGTTTTTTTTTTTTGTTCGTATGTATGGCCCAACTTAGGTTTCTCTTGAAAGTGAAATTCTAAATATGATAAAGGAACTGGTAAAGTAAAAGATGAATAAAAATGAATGTAGCCTAATAATTATTAATATGAAAAAAAAACTCAAATTCTTCAACCACAACAAGAGCAGCAGCAACATTAACATCAACAACAACAACAACAATAATAAATTATTATTATTAATTAATAAAAATATATACTATTATAATAATTCTACAGGAAGCATGGCCAATGTAAGGAGCTATAAAATAGTTCAATCATTACTGTTCGGATTTCCGGCCTTTTACGTAAACAATTTTACTTTATAAAATGCGTAAGTCTATTCGAAAACCTGAACCCTATAAGCACAAAGCGGTTTGGCCTCAACGTCTATTAAAAAAAATGAAGACACTCAGTCTATTTGTAGGCTAATATGTACTACTAATTTACGTTTACTTCAAGCGTTCAAAACTTTGAACAATGTTGCAGATTGAAATTAAAAAACGCACTGCATTAAATGTCACAAAACGATACTACACTTGCGCTGTGATAAATCGGAGGCTTTCGCCATAACCTATCATTATTTACCTTAATTAAATAACAGGTTCGGAAAAATAGTGGCCTACGACAGGACTGTAGTGTAGGCTACTTTACCACTGACGAATAGGTCTCAATCACAAAAAGTAATGCATTAAAAAAAGCAGAGGGGCATTTAAATCATAATGACTTATAAAACGATATAATAGCCTATCGTACAATTTAGCTAAATATCAATAGCAAAAAACGTTATAATTTCTTCTTATTATTAGCGTATTATTATTATTATCGTTGTTATCATGTCTACCTTTGTATCCTACCCTGAAGTAGGCCTGTTTGATAGTCTTTCTCCGCATATCTTCTTAGGTGAACAACTTAATCTGGCACGTGAGGTGTCTGGAGTGTTCAGTCTGCAGGACGTCATTGCGTCAACACAGCAGCTGCTACATCAAAAACAAAGAGATCTTCTGTAAAATGGACTATTTCAGGTAGGGTAAGTTTTGCACTTTGTTTTAAAAATTTAAAAGAAGATGGTTGCCAGATACAACATCTAAACCATCTTCTTACTGAGTTGTGTCCTCAAGTAAAATGTGGGCTGTTGCTGAGATTTTCAGAAACATTTTCAAAACATAGTCAGCTGTCTTCCATGGAACACTATCCTACTGTAAATGCAAGTTTCCTTTTACTCTTCTGCTCTTCTGGCTACTTCCACTTATCATTCTTACCTAGAAAATTATTCGAACGCAATATATAAAAGCATAGGCTATAGGAATAACTCTACAGAAAACGGTTCAGGTTTATCCAAAACTTGACACATCAATCCAGCAGCAGCAGGCGTATTATCGTCAGAACTCAATATAGGCTAGTCGGGTAACATTCCGAAACAACAGAATATGCGTCATATTTTTGAATATCCCCACTTAAAGACGCAGACTTGTTTTAATTATTGATTTCAGATCATTTATCATCCGGTTAGATTATCGGCGGCTATGTTCAACGGTTAACACCATTCAACTTTTAATAACATATGTGACACATATTTGTATAATAGGTACAGGGATTAGAATGATTCTGATGATGGTGATGAGGAAAAGGATTATGATAACAAGGAATACGATGGTTCTGAATTCAAATATCTTACAATAGTGATAATATATGAAGACATATGATACTGAATGTTCAATAAACTGTTGTAATGTCGCAACAATCGCTTTGGCTAAAAGCCGTCTGCTAAATGATTAAGTTGCAAAATGTAAACGAAAATTCAGAACGCATAATTTTGCATAGACTAAACGAGAAATTTTATATTGTATTACCTTTTTAGTATTCTGGTGATATCATTTATAAATGTACTGATCAGAGTTTTTTTTATTCTTTCCGCATTATAAATGCTTACTCCTTCTTAGCCCTTTCATGTAGGCCTATAGGCCGGTCTATGTATTTGTTATTCTAAAACATAGTGAAAAATATGTAATTATTTAGAGTGAGCCTCACCATATAGCAAACAGAGACAAAAATATTGGAAACGCACATGCAGCTGTTTCTCTTTTAGCCATAAAAGGCCGGAATGCAATCGAAACCTTTACTTTCCTCCTAATTAAACATTACAAACTAACCGCCAAAGGCGGATTTTTACTTTTTAGATGGCTTTTGGTTCTACATAAGCTGATATTGGTTTGGTAATTTCTGGTTAGCAGGATGGTCGCGGTTTTCATCGATTCCGTCAATTTTTAATGATATTGAAATAATTTTGCTATGCTTTGTTGACGAGCCTCTGGATTAAAACGTTAAAACGCATTCAGGTGTACCTTATTGTAATCTAATATAGGCTATCACTATTTGATATACGTTTTAAATACCACACGAAAAGAAAAATAAATTACAGCAAACTAATTCAAGGAAAACACAATATTTGTTTTGGTCCTATTATTAATTCGGTTTTTGAGATAAACATATTAGTAAACAACGTCCATTTGAATTATATAATTGTATTTAAGAAGGAAATCCAGTGAAATCACTAGTAGATTCTCTATAACTCTACAAGTTAGGAGAACACTCTTCACAGACCTTGAATTGAAAAACAAATTGTTCAGCCTTCCCTTTTACCCTTTGTCAATCTGAAGAGATTGGTCCTTTAAAGTTGATACTCTGCTTTGGAGTCCCGCTCTGGAAGGTTATTGTACACTTGAGACTTATAATCCAATGTGATGCTTAACAAGATGTTTTATCAAAGCCAAATGCCTGAGGAAGTGACAGCTGAAAGTGTAAATCAGCCATATTGTGAAACATTCCCATTGTTTAACAGTTCAAATAAAGACTAAGGCCTCTATTCGATTTGCACAAACCTTTACGTATAGCCTACTAGGTTCGAGCAAGCGTTTGTATTTGAAAATACACTCTTTTCTCGCCAATTTAATTAAGCTGCCACTAAACCTATAATGTTGTGAGGAACAAGAAACACTGGCATTTATGTACAGAATCAGTCAGAGTCAAGTTCAAAAAGTAAATGCACTTGCAAATGCTTTAACAGTCTGGAGAAAGACACTGTATGCAATGTCAGAGTACTTAAGCAATGGCGTAAAAATAAAAACATAAACTTGATTGAAAACATATAAATGGAAGGGAATATGATATTGCTGAGGAAACTCACACCAGGCCTTTCCAGTCACTTTGCCCAAGCACTCCAATTCATTAGCAAAGTCATCCCTGAGACACATACGGATGACAAGACACCTTTTCATTTTTTACAAGACTTACTACCACAGCTATAATTTATTACAAGTTATAGTTGTGGTAGTCTCACCATGGTTGTTATTTCACCACAGTAATATTTTCTTGGTTAAAATAACTAAGAAAGTGGTTTTAAAAATGATTAATTTCCCTGAATTAGTAAATATTCTCAGTCTCTGTACATAGTTCTGTTATTAGAATGTTGATTGTTTTTTTTTCTTCCTTTTAATATATAGACAATTGAAATATGCTAAGATCTTTTAGGAAAATGCACCCGTCAGAAGCACGCATGCACACAATGATCAACATAATTTCTAATATTTAAAAATATAGCCGACTGAAGGGACCTGCTTAAAAAAAGTCATAAACATTCTCCATGTGAAGAAATACTTCCTCCGATTGCTGGTACCTTCACGTTTAGAAATAGCTGTCTGAGTACCCTATGTTTTCAGCTTATAAACAATCACACACATATGCATGGCATTTTTAAGATTTTATTTTCACTTTTTTTTTTTTTTGTTTCGTCTGTTTTGGCCAGGAGCAAAGCTGTTATTGATTCCCTAATATATTGTATTAGACAAGAGAGTATTTAACAGTTCCAAGCTTGTGAATGAGCCTAGCAGTTGGGTTCAAATGCATGGGGCGAACAGCCTGATGCCACTGTGGGTAATGTTGGAGCAGGGGACTGAGGCAGGAGCTATATGCTCATTGAGTTTACAGGAAAACACATAGAAGAGCCTGGAGATTAGTGTGTATCTTTGAGAATGGGGAAGACTGTGCTGGATGGTGGCACTGCAGTAAACAAAACACAAAACAGTTGGTCCCTTTAGGCCATACCTCTGTGTTGCCTTGATAGTCTGAACTCAAAAGAATGCACAGATCATGACCAGATACAAGATGCCGGTCAGAGGTTATAATCACCATCGATTAGAAGCAGAAACCAGTAACACTATCAGCATGTATTGAATGTGATTGTAGTCACACTGAATATTTTAAATGTTGAATATTATGCATATTATTGCCCACATACACACAAACAAACACGCATACACACAGGTGCGCACATGCACGCTCCCCAGGCATACACACACACATACAAAATTCAGAAGTTTTGACTTGTGAAAACTACCCATGTGATGTTGGCTACAGTGCCCACAGGTAGACCATTTTAAAATGTATTTTCAATGTACAGCTGTTCGGTCATGTGTCATGAGTGACCTGGGATAAATGTAACATTAATACCACATATATTAAGGTTAAGGAAGGTTGCATTTGAGCAGGACGTGGTGTGTTTGTGACTATGAATGTTACAATGTGTGCTTTTTGTCAGAGTGCAAGCAACTGAGAGATATGGCTGCTCCGTAGAATAGGTACAGTGTGCTACAGCTCCAGTGCTAATGGTTAGCCATAGCAATTTGTGGTTTGACTAGATTGGACCAGAGTCAGGACATGGGCAAATTCAAAATGCGTTCTGAAGGCAGAAACATGTTTTTTGATGTTGCAAAAATCAGTAAACGTATATAAGAATCATTTAAAAAAGCATGAATTTTGTTGCTAATTGTGAGTGCCGGCTTTCTTGTCAGGCACTGGGTGCACTGCCAAGATTGAAAATGGTCTTTACTTTGGCTCAAAACGATACCTTTTGAAAGATGCTTTCTGATTTGTACCAGTTTCTTATCTGCCTATATACTAACTGCTCTCCTAATGACATAAATGCAGGAAATAAAGAAAGGGTTTAACATGTACATGGGGATGCAGGGCACAGAGTAGGCACTGCGCTCCTGACTGTCCCGTTATATGGCCTATAAGCCATGGCTTAGTGGCTTAGAAGTAGCTAAAACAGCCAATTGCAGGTACCTGCGGACACCGAGACGGAAACGCACGCCGCTGCACAGGCTAAATGTCTTGGGGCGCATAAAGGGGTCACTTTGGCTGTCATATCCTGCCATGGAGTACAGAGACGTTCACCCAGGTGCCAGGTGTATGTGGAGCAGAGACGTTCACCCAGGTGCCGGGTGTATCTGTTACGCTGTGTAGGCTTTTCATTGGAGAGTCTCTCCAGGTCGGATGTAGCTAAGTGAGTTTCACAATGTCAAGTACCAGAAATGAGGCCAGTAACTACCACTGCCTGGAATTTATGATACATCTCATTGCAGCCACAAAGCCAGCGGCGGGAAATTCTTAAATAGGAGAAAATGACTGGCTCTTTATCGCCTCACCTATAGCTATTGAGGAGGCTGAAGTCTCTGAGGTCTTTTCCATTATGTGTATGTACATATATGTACATTGTTTTGGATGGATGCACTATTTCTGCTCCGTTACCGTCAGACAGGGAAACTACAGGGGTCACCATGAAAGAGCAATTCACCTGCTCGTTCAGCAATCGCCACTGGCATCACTTTCTGTCATTTATGGAAGCAATTGAGTTTGACGGTGCTGTCGTGTGCAGTGTATTCTGAGAGAGAGAGAGAGAGAGAGAGAGAGAGGGGGAGAGAGAGAGCGATAAAATAAAGTGTTTTCAAGAGTGCTGAGACTGTGGTCATTGGAAAATAGACTCTTGCACAATTGCTCTCCCCGGGCGGCTTCACTTTAAAAGCAGAAGGGACAAAATATATATGATTCCATTTTAGAAATTGTACATTTAAATTTTTACAAATCGTTCAACGACAAACAAGACAATCTGTAATGTTTATAATATAACGGTGAGTTATTTTGATATTATATGTAATTACAACATGCGTAGAGCAGCGTGTGTGAATTCTAAAATATAAATTATGCCCACGGTGATTATGTTAAAGGGACATAAAACAATATAAGGGAGAGATATCTACTGCGTTCCCCTGCACAACAGTGCAGCCTGAAGTCTTCTACACCTCCATAAAACTATGATCAAACTCCTGTCCTCAAGGGATGGTGGGAATTTAAAAACAAGATGAAAGAATTCCCTGGGCATATCAGAATTAATCCACAAAACATGTGCCCCCTCAAGTCATTATTTTCAATTGAAAGCAAATTGCTTTGGAACTGGAGAATCGCTGAGGGAAAGCTTGGTTGTCAGTTACTGGTGGGCGGATAGAAATAAATCCAGAATAAATATCAGGTTTTAGTGCAGAAGTGCTATCAGACACGCTACTTAATGCCTCCTTCTGTACGCCATCCGACAGCACTGGTTTCAAACCAGAGTGCTGACAGTGTTACTTAGTCAAACACGTAATTCTCAGTTTTGATTGATGTTGTCTGTGTACTACTGTCAATCTGAACTGAGAATCTTCAGAGCGATTTTTGGAGCGGCTTGTTGAGGCTCGGCCTTCAACCAATCGCATGTCAGCGCAGTGCTGCTGTGTGTCGTGCCCCTTCGTCCCGAGGGGATGTAGAAGTGTGCATGCGGCTCACAGGTGAGAGGGTGGACAAGCGAATAGAATCTGTGGACAGAAATATGGTTCGAAATCAGAGGCAGGGCCGCACCTTCTCTGGGTCCGTGTGGAGACAGACGTGCGTGACGTGGTTCCTCGAGCTCACAGTGACTCTGACGTGCAGGGCTCCTCTTTGCTCCTTCACCGGAGCATAGAATCCAGGAGAACTAGGGGCCCACGCTCACATGCTTGCTCTGGGCAAATGGGATACTGCCAAATCAGTCTTCCCCCACTGATTGCCCCCTCCATGCATGTGCTCACCCCCCCCCGCAGCCCCCCACCCCTTTGGGATAGTGTTTATATTACACTGTTTATAGAACCTCTTTCTGTGCAGAGCTATAGTAGCAGCGGTTCTGTTCACCTCTCTCCAACTGTTGCTGGAGGATTATGGGTAGTGTTTTTCTCAGTCCATAGTGGCCTTTAGACCTGAGCTGGGCCACTCCTGTACTGCCACATAGCCATAGCCTAAATGGGGCGAATAGGAAGTATTCAGATCATAAATATGTTATCGCACTGGAAACCTGTGTGTTAGCGTGTCAGTTGTACTTTTCAGTCGGGAGGTTTCATTAATCTCAAAGGAAAAGCCACAAAATGTAAAATTAATCAAATATTCAGGACTTCAGTGGTATAAAAACAAAAAAAGTGAACGTCAACGTCTCGAAAGGAAAGTTTTTATTGGCATAAAAAAACCTTGGGAATTCCGCGCCAAGAAGTGTCTCATTTCATAACGTAATAATTCTCGCCTCCTTTCAACTTGTAAATTCAGCACTCGCATGAATATTCAGGGTCACGGTCATTAAGCGCTTTTTCTGTGAGATGTCACATGAAAGGAAGTGTCCGTTGCAGGTGGTTTGTGTTTAAAACGTGACTTCACCGCGGCTGTCAGGTGATGTGCGCGAGATTGCTCTCAGTCGTCCGTCGCCCCCACAAAAGCCCCCACGCTTCAACAAAGGTCTGTCTGTCAGACCTTCAGACCGTCACACGTCAGTCAGGAAATTGCAGGTGTTGGTTTGTTTGCGTTTAAAGCTCCGCTGGCAGAACTAGAAATTCCAAGGTTATCTCACATTAATTGCTTCGGCGCTGGTTCTTCCCCCAGGAGAGCAGAGCTGAAGAATTTCAAAACATAAAAGCAAAAGTAGTAATTATAAAACATTTCACCATTAACTTGATGAAGTTTTTTAATTGATTTGAAGGAGAAATGGCAAGGGGGGGAATAAACCAGTTGTGAAAGATTATTACTGTTTTGGCAGGATGAATTATTGGGGGGGTAGTGGAACCTTTTCACCTGTTACTTGAACCCCCTCCCGTTCTCTCCAGATCAAAGCAACACAAGTCTCAGGGTTCCTTGCCAAGAGCTCAGCTGCATTATTCTTCTCATCCAGACTGCTGACTGCTTTCAGTTTGCAGCAGAGTGTTGATGTCCCAGACCATCTCTTTCTCACAGTAGGTTTGGGACAAAGTGTGCCCGCTGCGGGCGCCAGATCTACGCCAGCGACTGGGTGAGACGGGCGAGGGGCAACGCTTACCACCTGGCCTGTTTCGCCTGCTTTTCCTGCAAGAGGCAGCTCTCTACGGGGGAGGAGTTTGGCTTGGTGGAGGAGAAAGTACTCTGCAGGATCCACTATGACACCATGGTGGAGAATCTGAAACGGGCAGCGGAGAGCGGTGAGTTCCCCTACAGCGCAGCTTCCGGTCCGACAGTCAGACAACACGTTAGGTCAAGTTTATTTATGTAGCACATTTTCATGCAATCTCAGCTCAATGTGCTTTCAGAAATTAAAAAATAATAAAACAATAAAACCATAAAATAATAAGACAATATAAAATAATAAAACACTAGGATGAAATGATAAAACAATAGTGTTTAGACATAGGTAATTTACACTCCACATCCCACTGACTACCCCTCCCTGCCCTCTCACCCCCCATAGACAATCAGCATGACCTAGTCTACCATTTAAGTGTAAGCAATAAGCTCTTAAGCTTATGAATGGCTAAGCGTGTGGTGGGCGATCAGCAGGTCATCTCTCTCTTTTTCTACTTCCTGTCTCACAGGAAGTGGGATCACTCTGGAGGGTGCGGTTCCGTCGGAGCAGGACAGCCAGCCCAAACCAGCCAAAAGAGCGCGCACCTCCTTCACCGCCGAGCAGCTGCAGGTAAACTCGCCCTCTTATAGCGCAGACCTGCGCAGACGTGTCACGCAGAGGTTACGGGAGGGGGGGGGGGGGAGGAGTTTGAGCCCGGTCACCTGACGGGGGGAGGAAGTAGGTGACTGAATCAGGACTGTGTGCAGGTGATGCAGGCGCAGTTTGCACAGGACAACAACCCCGACGCCCAGACGCTGCAGAAGCTGGCGGACATGACGGGCCTGAGCCGGCGGGTGATACAGGTGCGTGAAACCTCACAGAGTATACGCCAAAAAAAAAAAAAAAGCTGGGCATCTGATGGTCACATACCTGCTGGTAACATTGCATTTTCATAGGTCTGGTTTCAAAACTGCAGAGCAAGACACAAAAAGCACACACCCCAGCACAGCGGAGCCCCGCAGGGCCACCCGCAGTCTCGGATGCCCCCCTCCCTGCCGGACGACCTGCATTACTCTCCCTTTGGCAGCCCTGAGAGAGCGCGCATGGTGGCACTGCACGGATACATTGAGAGTAAGCGCCAGGCGGGAAACCGCTTCCTCTTCATCCTCGCTCTCCGCTCCTCATCCTCCACCGCCTCCCGCTCTTTCACTCCTGTCACGAAACCGAGGACAAGAGTGACATAGTTGTCATGGGAGTCGCTGTTGGCGTCCTGATCTGACGCGCACGCCTGTGTTTCTGCCTTCCCGCAGGTCATCCGTTCTCCGTGCTGACGGCGCAGACCCTCCCCCACCAGGCTATGGCTTTGCCCCAGCTGCCCCTCAGCCGCTAGCACCACCCAGGACTTACCCTCCCCCCAAATCCACCCCCACCCCTGACCCCTGGGCACCAACTTCCCCCTCCAATCCAACCCTGACCCCAGGAAAACGGAGGGCAGCTCTGGCTCAGTGACGGGCAGGAAAAGACGCTCCCCACCTCCGGCTGGCCCCACGCACCAGGGCTCTCCTCTGCACTCGAGCTTCGCGGGACGGGACCTCTTATTCCCACATTTGGGGCAGACAGAAGGAATTCACCCACCGAGTCATGCCTTTGGTTTCAGTTTGGAAAAAAAAAAAAACACCACTCGTGAGATTGGGACTTGTTGAACAAGACCAAGGAGTCGACGCCTCCACGCTGAGAATCGCCTCTCTCTCGCTGTGCACGTTCAATCTGGGATTCTTTCCAGCATCTTTGTACCCTATCCTACTCTGACTCTGGTGAGGAGAGAGGGGACACACCCACAGACAGTGAAGATCACTGTTTCAAGTGAGCTGTCCGTATTTTAACAAGTAACTGACGAAGAGGAAGAAAGAGAATCGTGACGACACGAGACTCAGTTTGGTTCAGGTAAGAAAATGCCCCTCTCTTTCTCTTTGGAACAAAAAAATGCTTTTTGATGGAACTCTTTTTTGAGTGTGACAACATTGTTAGAGGACTGTCGAGTATCAGATCACATTAAATGTTGCCTTAGACATCAATGGGATGAAAAGTCAGGTGGAAATAAACACAGTACGGACAGAACACAGGCTTTCTTTTTGTTTGTGTATAATATAGTGCATAGGCCTAGTCAATGTAAGCTGCCATTCCCCCCCACCATTGGACACCTCTGTCCTTCAATCGCTCACAAAGCTGGAGTCTTCACTGGTCCTGCACATGCTTAACATTACAGCCCCATGTTTCTATTCTGCACTGGAGTGAAAATAAAGCCGTGTTTGGGCCCATGGTTTGTTGAGGGTATCGACATATGCTGTTTGGCAGGCAGGTAAATGTGGGAACAGCTGGCGCACAGAGGGCATATTTATCATCTGTGTTCCCTGCTCAGAATAAATCTATTTGGCATTTTCTATATTTTTCATTAATGCGGAAAGCCATTGTTATTCAGTGGATTCAATCTGTTGACAAACCCAGACACATTACCTGTGATCTGAATAATCGGGTCACTCCGCAATCCCTATGACCTACAGGACAGCTCTGGGTTTTAATTTATTTGCGCATTTTGCTTAAGCCTAAATGAATTTTCACATTTCAGGGGACTAAGGACGCGGTCGTTTCCGCTTTCCCGTCAGCCATTTTCTTATTGCAATCAGCAGCTATCAGAGTGAAACAAATCAAATTAGCAAGTTAAATGCATTTGAGGTGGCTGCGGTAATCGAGGCAAATGACAAGTGACTGCAAAGACCTCTAAAATTCTACGCAAATATTGAAATATTTAACATACATATTCTGAAATATATTTGCTGGCTGAAAAATAAAATAAACTCTGAAGAAAATTAACCCCAGGGACTGTGGAGCCATGACCAAAAAAAAAAAAGGATTACAAAAGGAAGATTTAACTAAAGGTCGTGTGAATGTGTCACATGCTAATGCTATCAACCTTGCTCTAGAAACTCATCGCCTTTTGTGCAAAAACGCCTTCTACTTTCCAGTGTTATGACTCCATCACAACCAAATGAAGCCAACGTACAGACAATGTCATCTCAATATCTCAATGGCAAATATTTATCAATTTACTTTTGTTGTTTTTTCACTTATGGTACATTTCATCAACAACGGGAAATGCAAACCTGGTCAATAACATTACATGTATCTTCTGAACTGTCTCCAAGTCAAATTGTTTATTTTATTGTTCTTAGTAGGAAGATGTCCCGTGTCTAGTCATGATATGAAAATTTAGATTTTGCTCCTTTGATTTTTTTCTATTGTAAAAAAAAAAAAAAAAAAACTGTAATGGAAAACAAGGTGTTTTACTCGTTGAACATCATAGAAAATGCTAATTAACAGCCTGTTATCATTCCACAAAGCTCTAAGTGTCTGAAATGAACTGTGGTGTATCTGTGCGTGTTTTTACATGTGTCTGTGCACACGCGTGTGCAAACAGAGTGCAATTCACACATAACAGAATTTAAAGTAACGTCAAGAATCTGAGTCGACGCTGAGATATTGCTTATAGTTGTTTAATGTTAAAACGCAACGATGTCCAAACGGAGCAAGCTTTCGGTGAGCAGTCTACAGACCATGGCAGAACAGGGGCAGGAGGGACATTTTTGTCTCTGAGAACATTTTCTGTTCATCCACCTCTCATAATTTTAATTCAGCAAGATATTTAAATCGTGAGAATATGGTCAACAATGTTAATGTTCACAAGGTGGAAAAAGCAGCAAAATGGGAGCCGCAGAAAAGATAATC